>JAGWEN010000974.1:0-45318 GCA_018703685.1 Orius laevigatus | reverse complement strand
GTAACGCGCCATATCATACTCCGCACCTTTGAACCCCAAACAAAACTTAAAAAAAACAACACAAACCACAAAAGCAGCACCAACAAACACAAGTCTAAAACCAGCCTTTTTTATTTTTTTTTATACTGAGATGCCTCATTCACTTTTTTGTTTTTCAGGGAGAGGCGAGCGAATGGCGACTGGAAACGAACGATCGACCCAAAACCTCGCCCTAATGACCGACCCGATTCGAACGGTCTCAAGACTTTGAAACACCGCGATTTCTCAGACCAAAACCAATGCAATACAACCAACCGTACTGATTAAAAGAATCTATACATTAAATCCTGATATACGGTAATTAAATCAAACTAGTAACCAATGGGAGTACAACTTTTATTCTAACTCTCCTCAAATTTTATTGAGTTGAACCAATGTGTCTTCGTAATATCCACAAAACAAAAAAAAACAAACTAGCGCCCACAAATTTTTTTTAGCTATAGAGCCCTACCTTTAAAAAAATTTACAAAAACCTACTAAAATCTCTTTCTCATTCATTCTTGCTCATTTTTAACCCTTCTTACTTACTTCATTCCCTGAAAATTGCTCCTATCTCCTCACTTCCTCCTTCTCCTTCCCGTCATACCTCCTCCTCCGCCTTTTTTGGGGGGCACATACTATCTGTACCCACACGACAACCCCGCCCTCTCCCCCCTCGCTTCCACTCTTAATTTCACAATATTCCCACTCTCCATCCTCAAGATCATTATTCCTGCTTGTCTCTATCTTCTTCGCTACCCCCCTCCTTCCTCTTTCCTCTCCCCCCTTTTTAACCTCATTCTTCTTACCTTATACACTTTCTTTTAATCTTTTCCCCCTATCTCTTCTTTTTTTCTCTCAAAACTCCCCCTACTTCTTCATTTTTTTTTTTTTTTTTCTTTTTTTTTCTTCCCTCTTCTAGAGGCCAAGCTGCCTGTCCATTTTTTTTCTTTTAAAAAAGTACAAAAAAACCCCACAATAGTAGTTTTCCCTTTGCTAGTGTTATCTTTGCAGGAAGACATCATTCTTTTTTTTAGAAAATATGTTCCCATCCTATGGGTCAGCCCGTAAGCCCCGAGACACTCCCTCTTCAACTATCTCTTTGAGATGGTTTTCGCAAATCCTTTCCATCTATTCTAGCAGGTAAGCGCTACTTGAGGTTTCAACCACAACAAGAAGCTCTAAAAGCTTTCGTTGTGTATCCCGATAGATCTCCCATACTTTAAAAAACAGTAACAAATTTCATTTAAACACGCTTTGAACAGTACCCATCGCACCCCAACCACGAGTTTCAACGCAAAACTCACAACTAACAGTGTTTTTTGGGCAATGAGAGGTTTTCCCCATTCGACGCCCTAAAAAAAAAAGTTTATCGTTCTCTTCAAAATGGTCAAGTCTTGTCAAAAAAAAGACTACACCACAGGAATGTCCTAGGGCGCCACGGCCCCATGTCTGAATGACAAAGTGAGTGACTTAGAGAATTTTTGATTTTCCTTCCCTTGAGGAAATCTTTGCTTCTTTGGTGGTTTTAAAAATTAATGGCTAACGTTTGCAGATACTTTACTACGGCAGGGCTATCTCCAAAATATCGGAATCATCTGAAAATTTTGCTGTCCTTTTTTTATGACTGTCATGCGTTCAAATTCTAGTCAACTAAAAGCGCATAATAACACAAATGATTTAATCCTCTCTTATATTATTTTTTTTTTATGTTTTCAATATGTGTATTGAACGGGACTGACCCTCTTGAAAATATCGCTACATCTCCATAAATGCATGTTTGGTTGGGTGCACAGGTAGCTCTCCTCCGCAGTAGCTAACTACAACTTTTCGGGTTTACTTTTAAGTTTTGCTTATTATTGTCATTCTTGGCGGATTACGTGTAGCCTAGCCCCAATCCTCAATCTCGACGCTCCTACGACTCCTACCCGAACTAAACGCCACAACGGCTGTTCACCTCTAAAATTAAAAACTCAGTTAATAAATGTTTACTGCATAGGGAATATCTATTTAAAAAATTCCTTCAAACAATGTAACCCAATGATTAAAAAATAAAAAAATCGTCCGACAAAATCGTCCGAAAAATGTCTATTGGAGACCAGCAAGCGGGACCCCCATATCACATCGGCGGTACTTTCCCGGGTGGCCCCTCATACAACAAATCTATTCGTCCCGCAATTCTTATGACCTGATATTCTGCTCGAACACCAACCCCACCACATTAAAATACTAATCTACCACCGCCCCGTGCGACCGCCACTACTTGGTACAGCTAATCTACACTTTTTATTCATTTTGTAACAAATAACAAACAAAACAAAACAAATACTCTTTGTGGCAGAACATAAACTTGGAGACCATACTCCTTGTCTCTATAATAATGAACTAAAACAAACCAACAACTAAACACAAACGAATAACGACAACAACATAAAAATAACAGAAAACCCAAGCCACAAACCAAAACACAAACACAACACCAATATTACAAAACAACAACCCAACATCAAACACAAAAAACACAAAAAATAAATAATATTTTTTATATTCAACCAACCTACCAGCATCACATATCAAACAAAAAACTATGATATACTCGAATCCTGAAAAAATGTATTTCATTGCTTATCCTTCTTCTCCGGACCAATTGTTGGGCATCTTCTTGCCCCTTAACGAGTAGCACTCCCCGTAAAACAACAAATGACAACATATCACATCATATATCAACTCAAAAACTTCACTTCAATTCGCAATCGGCTTTACAATCAGCTATGTATCCCACTAATAAAGACAAACTTCCCTGATAAAAATCATCACTCAAAGAAAAAAAAATGACCAAACCAATGGCCTTCATCTTACTTTATTTATGAAAACGCATGATTTCCAAACAGCTCCTCTTCGGACCCCATCCTCCCCGTTGGATTCACATTCGCAGTAAGCAGTCCATATCCAACACCCAAAAACTCCAAACTGCAATTGTTCACTCCCCGACACCCCAGCGACCTGTTACGCATTTATGGTATCTCAAAAATAGACAGCCAACAATCCCCAAAACATTTCTTTAATCCCCTATCTCCTCTCTCTTTTCATAATCCCCCAACCAACCCACCCCCGACCCCCTCCCACCGTGGCCGCGCACCATAACTTATAAATAAACTATGGGAACACCATCCAATGAGGCCAAAACGAATATTATAAAATATAAATGAATCAATACCAACCCCGCTACAACGAACAAAAAAACAAAGAAACAAACATTATTTATTACATTATTAAAAGAAAAAGCGCGCGAACAAAACCAAAAAGAAACAAAAATCAACAACCCAAACCAGAAAAACCACACAAATTAACAATCTCTTATTTTATCAAACAACCTCAGTGAAACAAAAAACCCAACCAGAAACCAAACAGAACAACACAAAAAAGCATCTAACGATTTAAAAAAATTAAAGAAAAATAATTACAATTTAAATAAAACAAAAAAAAAATTTTAAAAAAGCGGAAAAAAGCGCAAAAAGCGCTGGACTGACCGATTCTTTAAAAAATAATAGGTTTAAAGTAATAAAATGTATCCTTTCCCATTTGTGTTTGAGAATAAATTGATTAAGTTTGTAATATCTGTTAATTGTCTCCGCTGGTGTCTAGAGGTTTTTTCCTTTCCTTTTTCCTTCCTTCTTCTTTTCTTCTCGTTCTGTTTTTCTTCTTTCTTTGAATCAAGTGTATGGATTTGCCAAAAATTGTAAATATGTATAATGTACTTAAGATTTGTCAAAATAATTTTTGTCCTAATAATAATTTGATTCTCCTATTCAATACCCAAAATTCCATGTCCGCCCAAAAATAGTTTTTTGCCATGTGTGGTGTTATGGGGGAGAGTAGTATCGGGCTTCACTGGTGAAACCATGGGATGGCATTTGGCGTTGCCATGGGGTGTGTGCGCCATGGTTCATGAGTCCAATTCCAAATCGCAAAAAACAAAAACATCAACATCCAAGATCCGTAAAATCATCAAATCAGAAACTAACATAGATCAGATCGCGAGTTATTCTTTTCTGTGAGCTGTCCCTAGCATTTCTTGTCTGCTCTATGGCGCATGGGGGGCAAATAATTTGGGAATTTTGTAAATAAGTTACATTAATAATTAATTTTTGGCATCCCTTGATCAAAGAAACACTTAAGGACAAGCGACACTTAATAAACTTAATCAATTTATTCTCAAAATCAAAATGGTAAAGAAGTCAGCGCTTTAAAGAGTAGATAAATAATTTTTTTTTAGTTGATATTATATTTTTCATAATAGTCGTCCTCATTTTGGATTTATAAGTTGGCGGGGATCTTAAAAAAATGAAGAAAAATGTTTGAGGCTTCATTTGATTGACAAAAGCCTAACTTGTGGGGAGAACAATTGCAGTTTGGTGATGGACTACGACGAAAATCCAAGAGAGGCTTGGAAATCAGGTTTCATAAATAAATAAGCTAGCCATGTTCATTTTTTTTTTAGTGATGATCAAATTTTCTCTAGGGACATACTGATAAAGCCGATGAAGAATGATTGAAGTTTTACGACTACTCTTCATGGCAAGACATGCCCATCCGAGAAACATTTTTTTCAGGATCGAGTAAGTTTGTGAATAAAAAATGATTATTATATTTTTTTTTTTAAATTTTTTTCTATATATTTTATTCTTAGTTTTTATCATTACAAGATGACAAGCAGTACAAAAAGACAGTTAGCGTGCAATTCCGCAGAAGTCCTGTAGCCAAGTATGCGTCGCACGCGGTATGGGACAGAAAGAGGGGGGGTCATCAAGAGAATTCGACGAGAATTCCACCCCGAAAACTCGCATTGAATGGGCCCCTCTCATGAACATTCAAGACATTTAGACTACATGTAACAGCGAATCAGAATTCGGGGAGAAGAAACCTACTTCAGCTAGTGTGGGCTATCGTATAATTGCTCGCTCCTTCTTCTCGTGCTCCTCGGTCGGAGAGGTGGTTTCTTGAGATGATTTTGAAGGTAACAGCGTAGGTACCGAGATTGCAATTCCAGGCTACACATATCGAAAATGGAACCTCCATTTGATCACTCTCGAAGTGCGCCACGAAAGATTATTGCATATACTCGAGCCCTGTGCCATCCAAGAGCAGGCGTCGGGGGGGCATAGTGTGAGCGCAGATTCCTGCTAACAGTCCCTGTGTACATAACATTTGAGAAAGGGCATAAAAAAAAAAGATAAAAGTGATAACGTGCATTAGCTTATTATAGAAAGAAGCTATAAATGACACATAAAAAAAGAGCAAGGTGGGGTGGGGTCAGATGATCCGATAGTGTGGAGAGAATATCACAGGGAAGATCTGAACGGGGGCGCATAGAGGGGGGTAACCACCGTGAGCAAATTGATCAAGAAATAAAACAAAGATTCCTCTGATACGGTGGATGGGGTCCACTTTGTCCGCCAGACTGGCCTTTTTGAGACCTTTTGTCTTTTTGTGACAAACCTTGACCATTTTGAAGAGAAAACTTTTTGTGTAGGAAACCTTTAAGTGCCAAAACAAGTTAGTTGTGGATTTTCGTTGAAAATGGTTACTCAAGGGGGTTAAAATAATAAGCATTTTTACTTGGGGGGGGGGGGTTTAAAAGTATGAATCTATGATACACAACAAAGGCTATCAGGGTGCTTCACATAATAGGAGCCGCAAATCATAAGTAGGGTCGCTACGATCTGTGCCTTTTAAGCGAAAACCACACCTAAAAAATATGATACTTGCTGTGTGTCGGACCCATAAATCATTTTTAAAATGTCTCCGCCATAAACAAACACATACGGAAATCTCTCGGTCATATCAAAAAAGGTAACTTTAACCTAAAAACAGAGAACTTATGGTAGCTTTTATACAAAACTGTGAGTGCACAGCCTAAGAGAAAAGATCTGAAAAGAAAGACACAGCAAAGAAAAATTTCGTTTTTCGGGGGGAGGTGAATTTTTAAAGCTAAATGGCATTTAAATAGCAAAAATATCAATAGATTTTCTCACCACAGGGGCCGATCTAAATTGTACTAGCTTATCAATTTACTAATAGATTTTATTAGATCTTATATGTCTAGTTGGTGTTGATTGCAATGTTTCTGAAGAACATCGGTTTTCAAATCCTTGAGACCTCGGAGATTCGAGGTACATTCAGTTCTAACTAATTCGCCATGTCGTGTCTCCTCCTGAAAAACAAAAAAGAGGGGGGTATCATACAGGTAGATTACAAAAAAAATACGGCTAAGACGTATTCACAGATGCGACCTTCTTATTCTAGTGATGACAGAAGAGTAGTCCTATTGTCAGCTTGAATGATCCCTCCCTTTAGCTTCCGTCTGCTGATAGATAAAATAAAGGTGTAGAGAAGAAGCTGTGACGTTAGTCCTCAGTTAGATTTTGCTCTTGGATAGAGTCAGCCTAGTTCGCCGGTGGGTCGTCCGGATCCTCCCTGAGCGAGGCAAAAAAACACAAATCAGAAAATAAAAGACAAAGATAAAAAACAAAATAACAAAAGCTGGTGAGCATTTTTATTAGGACATTCGAAATCATACAGGGATATCCGAGCTACGATCAAACACCTGCGACAACGTGTCGTCTGAAACTATTTTATTTAAATATCTTATATGACATCTAAACAGTTCTATCTCTTGGAACTCACTTGCTGTTCTTTTGCTGGCAGGAGGGATAGCTTTGATGCTTGTTCTCCACGTTTGATTAGATGTTCTGTTCCGAAGCTGTAAGTATATGATCCCTTCGAGTTGACACGAGAATGGATAATAGTGCGTAAACAGTTCGGTTTTGAGTAGAAATTCACTCATCCCAGAAAGGGAGCGGAAACGCGTTCAGGGACTATAACTAGAATGACAGACAAGGGAGACGACTACGTGTTTTAGCTCTCCGCTTCTTTCACAGTCATGCTTCGTCTTTGACGACTTACGCGATCGTAGCTGTTGCGAGTACATCCCTGGCAGCTGAGCCGACTTAGTTCTCGTATTGGGCTATTCATTTCTTCTCAAATCTTGAGATACTAATGATACTGGCTGTTAAGTATAACTGTCCATCTAAGCTCGTCATTTCTAGGGTTGTTCATTGAATTAAAGCGCGGGGGGGGGGGCGTGGGGGCCGACATCAGGATCCCATGCAGGGTTATATTAATGAACTAAATTTGAGGGTAATTGAACAAATATTGAATTTCGGCATCCGAAGCAGTCCCTGTTCCGCCTTCTCATTTCACTACCCTTCTCCTCCCCCCTACCCCCTTCGCTCTTCTCCCCCTCACCTCCTCTCGACCTCCTGTCCCCTTTCCTCCTTTCCTTTTTATCTTCCTTCTGGCTTCTTTCCATTTTCTCATTTCTATCATCCTTTCTTCCCGCGCTCTCTTCTGTCCCCGATCTTTGGCCTACCTCCCCTTTCCTCCGACTCCTCCCGTTCAAAGCCCTCCTTCCCGTCTACCCCCCCATGGCTCCCTTTTTCTTCCGCCCCTTTTTCTCTTCCCTTCTCCTAGCCTCCTGCGTTAACCTCCTCCTGCTTACTCCCTTCGACCGCTTATTTTGCGTCCCCCACTCCCTCCCCTGCTTCGCTTTGTCCCTCGGCTCCCCTCAAGCTCCGCTGGCCAACCAAACGTGGCCCCTATGTTGCCCATTTTTTCCTTGTTTTGCTATCTCACCTTTTGTTTCCGCTTATCTTCCTCCCGTGCTCAATCCTCGGTTTTACTTTCTCTGTGCGGCTTCTTCCGTTTTTTCTTTTTCTTCTGTACCTTTTCCCCTTTTTCTTGCTTCTCCGCTCTGAAGAAGGTTCTGTGTGGCCCTCTCTTTCGTACCCCTTTTCCTTTTTCTTTTCTCGTCATTTCTGTTTTTTTGTTTTCCTTATCCCTTCTTTCCCCCCTTTCCCTTTTCCTGTCTTCCCTTCCTTTTCCTCTTTTCACCCCCTGCCCCTCCTCCTCCCTCTCGCTCTCCTCTCTCCTCCCTTTTATCTCTTTCCGTACTTTTCCTCCCTCTACGTTTCTTACTTTGCTACTTTTCCCCTCCTCCCATTTTTTTACCCCCCCTCTTGGTCCTTTCTTTCCTATGCTCCCCCCTCTGGGGTCCCCCTCCCTCCTTTTTTGGAAGAAAAAACGTTACCCGAATTGGGTTTTTTTGGTAAAAATAGAGGAATTTCTCAAAATTTTCAAGTCTATCGGTGAACAGTGAGGAGAAATTGACGATTAAAATAGAAGGATCATTTCTAGTAGGCAGCTACTTTTGGAATTAACACCCTCGTACTGGAGAGAGAATCCTGGATTCTCTAGACCTGAATTTTATAGTATTTTTTTAGCTTATACCTCTGAAGCTTAAACCCAGAAATTGGCTTATTAGCTAATGAAGGAGCTGGTACTGGGATCGGTTCAATATGCAAAAGTATCAGCTCTAGCACTACTTTTGACATTTACGCCCCTCCATTCCACCATTCATGTTAATCTCTAATCCGGTTATCAGAAACAGTCCGACACAGGAACCACTTGTCTGAATTTCTTTCTAAAATCCTCGTGTGATGCTTTTGTATTTATTATGGCGACCCTATTAAAAAACGTGACGAACAGCATTTGTCACGCATTCAATTCATTGGCGACGCGACAACTCTGGGAACGTCATGAAATCAAAACTTAAAGTGAGTTTTCCTAAATAAAAATCGATAAATAAATAATTTTTTTTTCGAAGGTCCTGACTGCAAATATTGGGACTTTGCTGGACTTGGTACGTGTGGAAAAAGGGCTCGAACATTTCTAGGAGCACGACATCTTTAAATTTTTATCATTTTAATATTATCTTCTGAAGAGAGGTAATTTTTTGTGTGTCCTAATGTGGTTTGTTAAATGAGTGAAGGAAAGGTCGGTTTGATAAAAAACACAAACGTTTTGAAGATTTTGCGCGCTACTCCGCTTGAGACGGTGTGAGTCGTCATAGTTGCTTAGTTAGGAAATGCAAAGGCAATGTCATTCATGGCGGAATATGTGTCACCCCTCTTCTCCATTGCCCCTTCTTTTTTTCCCTGTATTTTTGTTAAAAATGATCAAAACATTTTTATAATTTGGTTGTTTTTAAAGTCTATTTTTGATTGCCATGGTCATCCTTGATTCCGCATATTGTTCCTTGGTTGATTTTTGCTCTTGAGTCCAGGTGTTCAAGCTTTTTTTGGTCAAGTGAATCAAGCCACGTGCTTTAAGATGGGGAAAGGTCAGTGTGGAGCCTTGGCAAGGGCAAGGCCTTTGCTACACAAGTGTCTGGAATGGCTTTGCAGGTGTTTAGGAGTCCTGAGTGGTATAGCTGCTCTTTGTATGCCTGGAAATGCTTAGCAGTGCTTGATATAGACATCCAATGTTTCCCCAAGTGCATGGCATTCTTTCCATATGATGCAACTAAGAGTGCTTGTCTTGTGATTTGCTAGTATTCAAGTGTCTTGAAGTGCTTGGCACCATTTTACTGGCCATATTAGGCTCTCTAATGCAGAGGTTCCCAAACTTTTTCACAGTTCGCCCCCCTTTTAAACAAATGAAAACCTGTGCCTCCCCCCCCCCAGAAAAAAAAAGTTGTTAATTTTGAGGTTTATGAAGAAAATTGGGGTTTTAAAAATGTAGATTTTGAGGTTTTTGACAAAATAAATTGCACTTAAAACGCTGATTCTGTGGTTTTTTGACAAAAAATGTATCCTAAAACTTTTATTTTGAGGTTTTTGGACGAACATTGGGCTTTACAAATGTTGATATTGAGGTTTTGGACGAAAATTTGGCTCTTAAAACGTCGATTTTGAGGTTTTGGACGAAAAATGTCTCTTAAAACTTTGATTTTGAGGTTTTTGGACGAAAATTGGGATTTAAAATTAATGTTGATTTTGAGGTTCCTGACAAAAATTTGGCTCTTAAAACGTTGATTTTGAGATTTTTGACGAAAAAAAGGCTCTTAAAACTTTGATTTTGAGGTTTTTGGACGAAAATTGGGCTTTACAATCAATGTTGATTTGATGTTTTTGACGAAAATTTGGCTCTTAAAACGTTGATTTTGAGATTTTTGACGAAAAAAGGCTCTTTAAACTTTTATTTTGAGGTTTTTTGACGAAAATTGGGCTTTACAATTAATGTTGATTTTGAGGTTCCTGACAGAAATTTGGCTCTTAAAACGTTGATTTTGAGATTTTTGACGAAAAAAAGGCTCTTAAAACTTTTATTTTGAGGTTTTTTGACGAAAATTGGGCTTTACAATCAATGTTGATTTGAGGTTTTTGACGAAAATTTGGCTCTTAAAACGTTGATTTTGAGATTTTTGACGAAAAAAGGCTCTTAAAACTTTTATTTTGAGGTTTTTTGACGAAAATTGGGCTTTACAATTAATGTTGATTTTGAGGTTCCTGACAGAAATTTGGCTCTTAAAACGTTGATTTTGAGATTTTTGACGAAAAAAAGGCTCTTAAAACTTTGATTTTAAGGTTTTTTGACGAAAATTGGGCTTTACAATCAATGTTGATTTGAGGTTTTTGACGAAAAAAGGCTCTTAAAACTTTGATTTTGAGGTTTTTTGACGAAAATTGGGCTTTAAAATTAATGTTGATTTTGAGGTTCCTGACAAAAATTTGGCTCTTAAAATTACAAATGTTGATTTTGAGTTTTTTGGCGAAAATTTGACTCTTGAAACCTTGATTTTGAGGTTTATGACGAAAATTGGGCTTTACAATTAATGTTGATTTTGAGGTTCCTGACAAAAATTTGGCTCTTAAAACGTTGATTTTGAGATTTTTGACGAAAAAAAGGCTCTTAAAAATTTGATTTTGAGGTTTTTTGACGAAAATTGGGCACATGAAGGCTGCAGGAATATTATGCTTATCCATTATCTCATTGGGAGCCCTAAAGTTCTCTATTTTGAAAAGGAAATTGACGAAATATTGTACTTTTCATTTGCAGGTTTTCTCATCATTACCTGAGACGATATCGTCCGTAGTTTTAAGAGACTACGAATCAAAAATTGACGAAGTCTGCTGGCTTGTCTGCAAAAGGAACTACACACCGCGTGACCATCAAGTCCTACCAGACAAATGCGTCTACCATCTTTTCCGCGTATTCTGCATGCTGGCCGACCTTACTCAGAGTAGCTCACAGAAAAACGTCTATCAGGTATTTTTCTTGCCATTGGGATCAATTAGAGACTTTTTTTAGGTAGTTTTGGACAGAAGCGAAGTAGGATTGGTCATGTCCCAACTGGTGGTTTCGCTCGGAGCAGAATGGGATCAAGAAGGCTATGACAGCATAACGTACAACACCATGGGATTCAGATTTTCAACATTTCTTACTCTATTAGAAAGTAAATATTTGATCAACGTCGACGAACCTGTCATTGTAGAAGCTGTCACTGTTTTGGCCAACACTTTCCTCAAAGATGTCATCAAAAAGGTACCTAAAATTAATTTCTTTAAAGCATTACATTATTGCTTACAGGGAAATTTAATGAAACGTGGCTACCTTCTTCCAACTTTAAGAGAATATTGGTTCGTTTTACAACCAAATCAGTTGACATATTTCAAAAATATTGATGAACGGGAACAATGTGGGGTAATATCGCTCGACCCAAACTGTTGGGTTGACTCGACTGTAAATAGGTTAATTATACACACTGGGGAAAACAGAACAATTGAATTAGCACCCAGAGACCACAGGTAGCACCATTTTTAATTTTTCGTTATTATTCATTTCTTTTCTAGGAGTCGCCTTCAATGGGTTTCTGCTCTTCGGATTGCCATCTCGCAATCAGGAAGCTCTCAGGGATATCAAAGAACGTTGGCGGCCAAAAGAAAAAAACAAAGAGAAATCGACGATGCAGAAAGTAAAAGAAAAAGCAGTCTTATCCACGATATGGGGGTTCAATTGCAAGCTGAAAAAATGGTATTCAACTTTTATTCGTTATCTCATTATTCTGTACCAAAATTTTATTTCAGACATTCATGTTCCCGAGGTACCAATTCAGTACTTTTAGTATGTAATTAGCTTATGAGTGCACATTTTTTCAAAAGTTGATAAAATTAACAATCAGCACAGTTTTTCTAATGTGTGATTTTTTTTATAGCACTTTCTTTTTTCTTGATTTAACTAAAAGTTCTGTTTCATTCACCCTTTTTTCTGTATTTTATATTTCGTGAAATAAAAAGGTAAATTTTTAGGCTAGAGTCGCTGCGGAGTTGGAAGCCCGTGAGATAAAAGCCGCTCAGGAGAAGCAACTGAATCATTTGGAGACTTTACTTGAGATAGAAACTCAGGCTAAAAAAGATGAGGAGATTGTTCGTAACTTACAGGCAAGGTAAGGAAATTCAGGGCAGTAAAATGGTACCAAAAAATCAATTTTAAGGGTTTTGCGTGAAGAATGGGAAAAACGAGAAGAGCTTGAACGGCTTCAAGATGAGCAAAGAGCGCTTCTGGAACAGGAAAGGTCAAAAAGAAGAGAATTCGAACAAAAACAACGTGAAAAAGAACTTCAACTCCAAGGTAAACAAAAATTTTTCTTTTCTATCAAAATAACGTAATTCTCAGAGGCCGAAGCTCGTTTGAGAGAGTTAGAAGGCGAACGTGCCAAACTAGACAAAGAACTTCAAAAAGCGAGAGACAGAATATTTTATGTCGAGCACACCATGACCCAGGAACCTAATAAAGTAAGCCGACCACTTATTTCGATTTCTTTTAATTTTTTTCTAGGGTGGTGCCAAAGTGAGACGAACGATGTCTTTCATGCCGAGTACGAAAGACCGACCTTGAAGTTCAACATTTTTACTATTTTCGTGCTTTTTCTAATCCTAATAACGTTACCGCATGTTTTATACTCCTAACCTGATAAACGGCTGTGTCTATTTGTTACACTGTTAGTGCTTTAGATTTTTTTATGCCTCTAGTTAAGATATTTCAGCTTTAACCAGAACTAATTTTATATACTCATATCAGTCTTTTTTAGACTTCCTTTTTATTAACAATTTATAAGGCTGGTAAGACTCCAAGGCCCACTAGTCTGCTTCATTGGTCCTTTTGTCCTTTTCAGTGGGCATATCTGCTAATATATGCTTTCCCTGGACCTTTCAAGCAGCGTTTCCACATTACCATACCCTTTTCCCCCACAAAGTACACAATTCTCTAATCTAATTGAACCCCTAATGACTAATCCATTGAAAAATAAACTTAAAATCCCTGATCTTATGAAAACGATGCTTAAAATCCCCTGATCCAATGAAAAACTAAAAACTTCTGAATTTACCTACGAGGACCTATAAAAATGAAGTAATTTTGTTCAAATTTTCCTCTTTTTTCCCTGGAAGTGGAAACGCTGCCTTCAAGTCAAAACCTGCTATACTCCGCCCACTTAAAATACTCATGACGTCATTCTGCATATCAGTATGCATATCATTTTATTCGTTTTAATTGTGCCTTACGATTTTACGAGTCCAAACTTAGGAGTTTAATGACATTTTAAATTCTTGAATTTCGCTTTTTTTCGTAGTTGATGGGATTTGTGCACAAAGAAAAAGAGAATTCAAGAATTTAATAAAACCTCAACAAATTATAACAATTTTTTTTATTTTTGAAATTTTTATTTATTATGTTAAATTAAATGTTTTGTACGATTTAGTTTGTTTTCTTGGAGAAACCCTTGGATTTTAATATTTGTAAGACACTTTTGGAGTAGATTCTCAAAACTTGAGCGAAAATGCAGGCGTTGTTATTTTTTTCTAGCGCAGTGGTTCCCAAACTAGGGGACAGTAAGCTGTGGGGGGAGTGGGGAAGCTCAAGATTTTTTTCAAATATCCCCCAAAAATTCGTCAAAAACCTCAAAATGAACAAAATATTTATAAGGCTATTTTTCATTAAAAACCTTAAAATCTACATTTGAAAAGCCAAATATTCGTCAAAAACCTGAAGATCAACATTTTTAAAGCCTAATTTTCTTCAAAAAACCTTAAAATTAACATTTATACAGCCAAGTTTTTGTCAAAAAACCTCAAAATCAACTTTAAATTGACAATTTTTCGTCAAAAACCTCCAAATCATGGTTATAAGAGCAACTTTTTTTGTCAAAAAATCTCAAAATCAACGTTTTAAGTGCAATTTCTTTTGTCAAAAACCTCCAAATCAACATTGTTCTATCGTAAAGTGAAGATGAAAACATGGGCAAAAGGTTGTTTTTGAATTCAAATTAAATAAATAATAATGGCAACATTTTTATAAATAAGCAAAGTATAAGTTTAAAAATAAAAAGTTAGCTTAAGTTTTATTGATTAATATGGTGTAAGATGTTTTCCCCATGAAGAGTCTGGAGCAACTCACTGGAATTTCTTGTGACAAGGATTGATTTCAACCCATTTTTTTTTTCTTTCTTCTGTTTTATTTGAAACAAAAGACAGAATCCTATGGCAAGCCAAACCTGAATTTTCAGTTGATGAAAATTAGATTTGAAATTGGCTCAAAAATTCCATTCTCATCAAAATCTGTGTATTGATATTGTGTTATGAAAACCATTACTGGGGCAATTGTTTTACTTAGGTAATAAACTTTTTGGTAAAGTAGAGGGGGAGGTCCTTTGCCAGAGATATTATTTCCCAAATGTATACCTTTTCTCATGGAACGGCCATTGGAGGAAATATTCAATACTTGACCTACAGAGCTGCGGTTGGGCTTAAATTTTAGGAAATTTTATAAGCTTTAATTATGTTGAAAGTGAATCTTCGCCTAAAACTAATATTTCAGAAATTATGAGGCAAAAACTGAATCAAGTTTGAAAACTTTGGCTGATAAAAATTTTCATTTTATTATTGTATAACTCCGATTATTTTATTACTGCAACATGTCCTAACAACGTATCAAATACCTAAAATTCAGCTTTTTGCAAATTATGTATTTGGATAGTAAAGAGGTTCCCAAACTTGGTTCATGAATTTTAGGTTTTTAACAAAAAATTGACTCTTTGAAGTTGATTTTGAGGGTTTTTTTTTAAAACGAAAATTTGGCTTAAGAAACTTATATGTTTTATGGCTTAATGACTTATAGGTTTTTGACGAAAATTTGGCTCTTAAAACGTTGATTTTGAGATTTTTGGACGAGAATTGGGCTTTAAAAATGTTGATTTTGAGGTTTTTGACAATAATTTGTCTCTTGAAACCTTGATTTTGAGGTTTTTGACGAAAAAAAGGCTCTTAAAACTTTGATTTTGAGGTTTTTGACAAAAATTTGTCTCTTGAAACCTTGATTTTGTGGTTTTTGACGAAAAAAGGCTCTTAAAACTTTGATTGTAAGGTTTTCGGACGAAAAATGGGCTGTACAAATGTTGAAATTGAGGTTTTTGACAAAAATTTATTTCTTGAAACCTTGATTTTGAGATTTTTGACTAAAAAAGGCTCTTAAAACGTAGATTTTGAGATTTTTGACGAAAAAAGGCTCTTAAAACTTTGATTTTAAGGTTTTTGTACGACTATTGGGCTTTACCAATGTTGATTTTGAGTTTTTTGACGAAAATTTGGCTCTTGAAACCTTGATTTTGAGGTTTTTGGACCAAAATTAGGGTTTAAAAATGTTGATTTTGAGGTTTTTGAAGAAAAATTAGCTCTTAAAATGTCACATATATGAGGGGCCAACAGAGGATTAAACGAAATTTTCGAAAAAATTTTTTTTTAAAGTTCAATATCTTAGGTTCCTAAGATATTTAAAAAAAAAGTCCTAAGAGATTTAAAAAAAAAGTCCCAAGATATTGGACCTACAAAGCTGGGGTTGGGCTTAAATTTTAGGTAATTTTGTAAGCTTTATTAATGTTATAACTTTTCGTGTAAAACTAATGTTTCAGAAGTTATGAGGCAAAAACTGAAACAAGTCCAAAAATGTCGAGGTTTTTCGGATGCTAATCTTTATTTCTTAGCTGATTTTTTTTTCTTGGATTATCAAGGATGGCATTGGTGAGCATTTTGGCGGTTGGCGGTCTCGAGTTTGCGCTTCAAGTGGGGAAGGTTGAAAAGTTTTAAGGGGCCGAGGGGGAGGGGAGCGGGCGAGCCATTTTACTCGCGAAACGCGAACGGTCGAGACTAGCGATGTTGGTTTTTTCGAATTTACCCTCAAAACTTAAACAATTCTCGCGCTGACTTTATCATTTTTAACCCTTAGTTCGTCCCCAGCCACGGAAAAGGCGCCTCGATGGCCTTTCACCGACGTAAATTCCATCTTTCGATTTGAAAAAAGTGAAAAAATGGGCGATCGAGTCTACGCCGCTGAGCGGATCATGAAAAAGAGGTCTCGGAGGGTAAGTCGACCTTTTTCATTCATTTCCTTTCAACATTCCAGCCCTAAAATTATCAACATTTCAACAATTCATTCATTTTAAGTCATGAATTTATTTAAACTTATTGTTTGTATTTTGAATGTTGATGGTAAACATAACCTCTTTCTCTAGGTCAGATAGTAAACATTTACCTTCAATTTCTTTTGACAACTTTTTCAAAATATTGTAATTTATTAGTTTGTATTTATAAAATTAATTAATTAAAACTGTTCATTAATAAAAAGTATGTTGGCTGATAAAATTGAGACAAGATGTCTTGGCGGGACCTTTGTATCATTCTTTAGCTTCTTTTTGACTTTTGGGTCTATTCGACCTTAAAATTAGGCCATTGTTAGTTTTGCCAGATTAGGCCCACAAAAGTAGCCAAATTTCTGAGAAATCGCCCAAAATGGCAACACTGTGAAAAACCTCAATTTGTGGGAATCAAAATGCCCTGTTTTGTGGGATATCCTTGGAGCCAAATCAGGCCCACAAACGTAGCCCAACATGCTCTAAATCAAACTGGCAACACTGTCAAAAGCTCAACTTTGCTGGATTGCGCTGTTGTCAGATGAGGCCCACAAAAGTAGCCAAATTTGCGAGAAATCGCCCAAAATGGCAACACTGTGAAAAACCTCAATTTGTGGGATTCCAAAACCCCTGTTTTGTGGGATTGCCTTGTTGCCAGATTAGGCCCACAAAAGTAGCCCGATATGCTATAAATCAACCAAACTGGCAACACTGTTAGAAGCCCAACTTTGCGGGGTTCCGTGCTGCCAGATTGGGCCCCAAACAAGTACCAAAATTGGGGACAAATTGCTTAAAACGGCAACACTGTTAAAAGCCCAACTTCGCGGGATTGCAGTGTTGTCAGATTAGGCCCACAAAAGTAGCCCAATTTGTGAGAAATCGCCCTAAATGGCAACACTGTGAAAAACCTCAATTTTTGGGATTCAAAAAGTCCTGCGTTGTGGGGTTGCCTTGGAGCCAAATTAGGCCCACAAACGTAGCCCATTATGCTCTAAATAAACCAAACTGGCAACACTGTCAAAAGCCCGACTTTGTGGGATTGCAGTGTTGTCAGATGAGGCCCACGAAAGTTGCCCAATTTGTGAGAAATCGCCAAAAATGGCAACACTGTGAAAAACCTCAATTTGTGGGATTCAAAAAGCCCTGCTTTGTGTGATTGCCTTGTAGCCAAATTAGGCCCAAAAAACGTAGCCCAATATGCTCTCAAATCAACTAAACTAGCAACACTGTCAAAAGCCCAACTCTGAGGGGTTGCCGTGCTGCCAGATTGGGCCCCAAAAAAGTAGCCCAATTCAGGACAAATAGCCTAAAATTTATTGGCAACACTGTCCAAAGCATAAGTTTGTGGGATTTTAGTGCCACAAAGTTAGGCCCATGGCCTAAATTTTCAATATTTTGCCAAAATGGCAACACTGTTAAAAGCCCAACTTTTTGGGATTGCAGTGTTGTCAGATTAGGCCCACAAAAGTTGCCCAATTTGTGAGAAAATCGCCCTAAATGGCAACACTGTGAAAAACCTCAATTTGTGGGATTCAAAAAGTCCTGCGTTGTGGGGTTGCCTTGGAGCCAAATTAGGCCCACAAACGTAGCCCAATATGCTCTATATAAACCAAACTGGCAACACTGTCAAAAGCCCAACTTTGCGGGGTGCCGTGCTGCCAGATTGGGCCCCATAAAAGTAGCTCAATTCAGCCTATAATTGGCAACACTGTCCACTGCTAATTTTTGTGGGATTTCAGTGTTAAGAGGTCCGGCCCATAGCCCAATTTCCATTATTTTGCCAAAATGGCAACACTGTCAAAAGCCCAATATTGTGGGATTAGTGTTGCCAGATAATACCCAATAAAATAAGTTAAAAATTGTGGAAAATACTGGCATTTCAATGATCAATTGGGAAATTGGGCCGCATTCAATGTCTGGTTCTTTCTGGATTACCGTTGAGTCACGATTTTCCGTATAATATCTAAGGATCAGATATTCTGGGGAGCATGAAAATAGCAGACATATTCAACCCTAAAATAATTAATAAAATAATTTGACTCCTGATAATATTAAGTTTTTCCATTTATTTTTCAGGGCCATGTCGAGTATTTTGTAAAATGGAAAGGCTGGAGTCAAAAGTGAGTATTTTCAGTTTTATTGAACATTTTTCGTTCTAAAAGGAAAATCCGCCTTTCTCCTAACCTTATGGAGAGGCTTCACCATCAAAGAGAAAGCATTTCAATTTTTTTTTATTTCAGGCACAGCACATGGGAGCCCGAAGAAAACATTTTAGATAGCCGACTAATCGATATATTTGAGCAAAGGTAACTTACAGCAAAAAATCAATTTGAAATTAATTTCTTTTTTAGCCAGAGAAATGACGCGAAACGAGGGCCAAAAAAGAAACAGGTAATTTTTAAAAGAATTTTTATGGGGTTGTACTTTTTGCTGCATTTTGTCCCTTTAATTTAAATTTAAATTTATTCCGAGCAGCAAATATTAAAGGCAGTTTTGTTTAAGGTAAGGGTAACTTGATGTTTAGATAGAATTTTGCTCCATTTTTTCGGCTTTTGCATGTTAAGTGGTTTAATTTTTTGGGTGTTAAACTATTTTTTTGTTTAGGTTTCAACTCCAGCCCCTGTGGAAGTTGAGAGGGAAGATGAAGTTGAGGAAGAGGCGAAGGTAAAAGAAGAGGAGACACCGGTTGAGGTGACTCCTGTTGATTCGACCCCTCCTGAAGTGGAAAACGGCGTTGAAAGCCCAAAACCCGTTGAAACGGAAAATAAAACTGAAGAAGCGAAAAAAGAAGAGAAAGAACCGATTCCGCCGCCTCCGGTCGCTTCGCCCCCGCCGAAATCTGCGATTTCAAAATCTCCCGAAGTGAAAAAGGAAAAGGAGAAAAAAGAGGAGCCCACGTTCAAGCCTGAAGAGGAAATCAGGCCCGGGACGAAAAGAAAAGCGGAAGTTTTGAGTAAAGAAAGTGGAAAAATTGGAGTCACGATAACAACAAGCCCACCACATTCTGCACCCAAACAACCCAAAATTTCATCTCCTCCTCCTAAAGTAAGTTTTTATACCATTTTTAGGCTTGCTCCCTGTATACCCCACACTCCCTCGGAACCCCCTCTTATTCGCCAAAACGCCCCCAATTCCTCGCTCTTACTATCCTCTAGTCCAGTCAATCTAAGCCCGAAAAGGGCAAATAAAAAAAAAAGGTATTTGTAGGGAAATTTGTAGGGGTAGGTCCCCTGATTTACCACAAAAAAGTCCCCTACCGAAACCCGTAGGGATAAGTGTCTAGAGCGTTTTTAAGGTGATTTTTTCGTCTTTTCTGCAATATCTCGAAAACCGTTAGTCGTAGGCGAAATAATTTTTAGTACAAAATTAAAGATAATTAAATTTTCTATAATTTTGAGCTAATATGATTTTTTCGTAGGACCAAACGTTTCTGAGCTACGAGGTCGCAAAAAAATCGGGGTTTCTATTTTGACCTCTAAAGGACAGAAGACGTCATTTAATCAAAAAAGAGTACTTTATTAAAGTTGTAGAGAATTTAATTACCTTTAAAAAACGGCTCTCAATAAACAATTAACGATCAATAGGCAGGGGTGGGGGTAAATTAAAAAAAAAAATTTAAAACAAATTTCATTCAAAAATTGAAATTTCAAAAAATTTTATAAAAACAAAATTAAAGCCTATAAAATTTGCTGCAAATTTGATTTATTAAAATTTTTTTTAAGACCAACCGTTCCAGAGCTACGAGGCGACAAAAAGCGGGATTTTCGAGTTTTTCCTATGAAAAAAGTCAGATTTTAGAAAAGCCGGAAAAAATCAAAATGGGATATCCTATCAAAAAAGTGTACTAAGTAAACGTTGTAGAGAATTCAATTTCCATTTAAAATCAACTATTGAGAAGCAATTAACGATCAACATGTAGGGGTGGGGGTAAATTTAAAAAACACAATTTTAACCCCAGAGGATCTGTCGCCTCGTAGCTCAGATACGTTTGGTCCTGCAAAAAATCTTACTAGCTCAAATTTGGAGAAAATTTAACACTCTTTAATTTTGTATTTATACAATTTTTCAAAATTTGAATTTTATTGAATGAAACTTTTTTAATTTTTTGAAATTTACTCTTCGTCCTATTGATCGTTAATTTGCTCTAGATAGTTGATTTTAAATGGAAATTGAATTTTCTACAACGTTTACTTAGTACGCTTTTTTGATAGGATATCCCCTTCCTTAATTTTTTATGACTTTTTCATAAAAAAAATTTGAAAATCCCGCTTTTTTGTTGCCTTGTAGCTCAGAAACATTTGGTCCTACGAAAAAATCATATTAGCTCAAAATTATTGAAAATTTAATTATCTTTAATTTTGTACTAAAAATTATTTCTCCTACGACTAACGGTTTTCGAGATATTGCAGAAAAAACTGAAAAAATCACCTTCAAAACGCTTTAGACACTTCCCTACGGGTTTCGGTAGGGGACTTTTTAGTGGTTAATCAGGGGACCTACCCCTACAAATTTCCGTAGATAAGCAAAATACGGTTTTTTTTTAATTTGCCTTTTTCGGGCTTAGATTGACTGGACTAACTCATACCTCATGACAGAACATTTTGTAAGTAATTTTATATTTTAGAATGCATCGCCTCCTCAAAAAGCGAATTCGGTTGAAAAAGTGTCGACACCACCACCGAAAGCACCACCGCCAACTCTCAACGGCCCGCCGACGCCTCAAGAGAAAAAACCGACCCCACAACCCCAACAAGTAATTTCTTATCAACTTATCCTTCTCATCTCATTTTCCTTTCAGACGCCCGTTTCGGAAAAACGTAAAGTCCAAAATGGCCACACGGGGAACAAACTGGTCACCCATATACTGACCAACCCCGGCCCCGATTACTGGCGAAACAAAAACCCGCTCGCTGACGACATCGTCATCACCGACGTCACCGTCAACCTAAGCACAGTCACAATACGAGAGTGCAAGACAGAAAAAGGTTTCTTTCGTGAAAGACCCCAGAGCAATCCCAGTGATATAAAATAGCATCCAGTATTTAATTTCTAAACAATTTTTTATCCTGTACATAAAATTATGAAATGTATAAAATCTTTAAAAAAATACTCATTAGGCCTCCAAATCCTCTTTTTTCATTAAAATGTAAAATCTTCTCATCCCCTTTCTGTATATATTTGTATATATAATTTTTTTTAATTTATTTTGGTTATTTATTTAATTTTTTCTCCCCTTTTTTATGTGTTTGGATCAAAAAAACCTTTTTTCATTATTTGGGTTGAATCTTTTTCCCGCTGGTGACGGTATACCCATATAACGACCAAAGGTTTTTGTGCCCAATTTTAAGGTTAACTTTTAGGAAAAATTCAATTTTTGTAGATGTGTAAATAGAATAAAATTGTGATGAATTGTACAAGTTAACATTTTGAAATCGAAGATTTTCATTGGACTTTATTTGCTCATGACTCCTTTTCCCTGTTTAGTTTTAGTTTAAAAATTTAATTTTTTTTTTAGTTATTAATTTTTTTGAGCACTTTTTTTTTGTTTATAAGCGTTGTACAGAGTAAAATAGTTTATACCTTAAAAAATATATTTTTTATTTAAAAAAAAATGTTTTATTTTAACACCACAAAATGTGCACATAAAACTCTAAATTGGAGATTCGCTTTTTTGGGCCAAATCAAAAAAATTATTGAAAATGAGGGCTTTAGGACCAAAATTTCAATGGCTACTTTTCTTTGTATTTTGGCCATGTAAAAGCTAAAAATTCCCAGTTTCTTCAATTATGTACAAAAAAAAAAGGCCAAGTTAACACAATTTTAAAAACTACAAAAATATACATAATATTAAAAGTTGATAACAAAATAACATCCTAGATGGTTAGCACCTTATAGTTAACAAAAAAATAGATTCTAAATAATTGAATTTTGGCACGAATATTGATAAAATAACAAAAAATGGAATGAATAAAACATAAAATAAGGTAACTTGTGTTTAAAAATTATTGAATAAGTTTTAGGCGAGAAAAACTGGTTTTGAAAAACGGTTTTTTCGAAGGGTTGCCAGGCCAGGGGAGAGTTCCGTTTTGGTCGAGAAGAACTCGATGATCGATTCGGCGGTTAAAATTGTGGCGACGAATTGCTCGACGGCGATCGACCATTCTGGCTCTTTTCCTGGGTTTCCATTCAGATCTGAGGGCTGAAGGAAAAGTTATGGATAAAAATAAAATTTTAAAATTCTTACATTTTCTTCTTCGGATTTGTCTGACTGCAAACTCGAGGCCGATTCGTCTTTGGACGAATAGAATTTTTTCCCGACTTCTCCAAGTTTGATGAGTAGGGAAACTGAAATTCAAAAAGTTAGCCAAAACAGATGAAATGAAAGTTTTTACCTAAATTTGGAAGAACGTAGTTGATATCTGGGGATGATCCTTGTTGAAAAAGGTCGTCCAATGATAGAATAAGAACGTTGAAATTTGCCTGGCTCATTCGAGGAAGTCGATTTTGACTTTTTGTAGGTGGGGATGTGGCTATAAGCCGGAGAGAAGAAACACTACTCACTTCCCACATGCCGTCTTCACCTAAAAAAAAGAATAAAGCACATTTTCATGTTTTTTCCAACCTTGATTGCTCCCAGTTTCGCAAACGGGTGTCGAATCTGCTGAACTGGAACCAAAACTGAATGTCCCGTCTTCGAAAAAATCGGTCGCTTCAGCAGCAACTTCCGCTCCATCTAAAAAAGCAATGAAATCCAAAGAAGATTCAATTTTCTACCTTGAAGGATGATTTTGGTTTCAACCAAAGGTAAAATAGGAGGCAAATGTAAGATATAAAGAAGGCGAAGTCTGACAGTCGAATCTGCTGTTGAAGTCAACCCTAAAGCGGTGACCACTTCTTTAACATTCAAAACTCCATCATTGTCGCTATCCATAAGCTAAAAAACGACATCAAACAATCCAAAAAAGACAATAATTTACCCTAAACAATCTAGCACATAAATCATCCGCTTTTGAACATTTCCCCCAAGAAGAAACATTTTCAAATAAAACTTTGAAAAGGTCAAAATCAACTTTGTAAGCTTCATAAGGCGGCCTGGACGGATCATACCTTAAAAGAAAAAAAAAAATTGTTTAGTATTTTAAAATATTATTAACTTACTTTTCGTCTGGTTTTCGACCAGAAACTACTTCTTCTCGAATAAAAGAAATTAAATCCTAAAAAAAAATTAGTTACACATTTGAAAAAACTATTCTAGCAACCTACTTGACCCCCTCCCCACCTCCTAAGACTACAAGAATAAGAAAAAATTACCATTAATTGAGTGTCGTTATAAAAATCGTTGGGTAAAAGACTTTTGAGGACACTCGAGCTTAAATTGTCTTCTAAAGATTGGACTACTTGAGTTCTATGTTTGTTTCTCAAAGTTTCGATCTCTTCGGCTGTTATTGAGCTGTATTTCGAGTATGCTTCGTACAAAAGAGACTGAACTGAAATACTCTAAAAAAAAGGATAAGAAATGTTTTGAATGTGAAGATTGAAGTACTTTTTTGATTCTTTCGTCTTCAGTGTTTT
The DNA here is from genome assembly GCA_018703685.1 of Orius laevigatus. Lineage (NCBI taxonomy): Eukaryota > Metazoa > Arthropoda > Insecta > Hemiptera > Anthocoridae > Orius > Orius laevigatus. The sequence goes on along the minus strand of JAGWEN010000974.1, from coordinate 21,365 downwards.
TATTGTCTTGCTCATTATAAACGCCGGCTAGGTAATTTGAGAAGACTTCCATAGCTTCGCCGTCGTCTTTACATTTTAAAAGGGCATCTTGGTTCAAATCGAGAATCGTGAGGGCGACCTAAAAAAAGAGGGCTAAAGTTACAATTTGTGCCAACAGAAAGCAGGCAAGTTGTGGCTTCTCTTGAAACCACCATAACCTAAAAGCTCTAACCTGCCTGAAGTTGGCAAAACGTGCCAACAGATAGCAGGTGAGTTGTGTCCTCAAGAAAAGCTCTTTAGCTAAATTTGGTGCCCAATTTTCCCCAAGCATTAAAAAATCTGAGTAAAACTTACTTGAAAAATAACTTTAGCGCCATCATAGAAAAAACAATCTGCTATATTTACTGCACTTGTATGAGGCATAACACTGTAAAAATACATAGATGGTTTATTTTTTAGTTGAACAATTTTACCTTAAAAATATGGTTAAAAACCATGATAGGGATATCATTTTGATCATTCCGAATTGCTCTAATGCTGTATGTAAGTGATTGAGATGAGCGGAGACGAGATCGTCGAGGACTTCTTGGTCGACGAGAGCACCGACGACTTTTGTGTTGTAGTAATCAGGAAGGAGCTGCTCGCAAAGGCAAACGAGGAGCCAAAACGCTTCTTCTTCCGTGCAGTAGATCAGCATGACAGAACTTACAATGTTCATCGCTTGGCAGTAACCGATTTGAGGATTTCGGGCTGCATATGCAGTTAGAATTCGGCGAAGAGCATCAATACCGGTGTCACATTGAAAGGCCGGATGTTCCGGTAACGATCTATGTAGGTCACGTTCTATCTCTTCGTTTGCTGTACACGTTTTACCCATTCCTTTCGCCACCAATTTTCTATATACTGATCGATTTCCGCACATTTCATTCCATGCACCTGAGAAGTTAAGCCAAAGATCTCGTCTCATCGAATCAGGAATGCCGAGAAGAATGAGTTTCATGACGTCGGTCGTCCTATACATGCTGATCCCGCGGCCATATTGGTCAAAATGGAATTCCCATTGTTTCACTTTAACCTCTTCCTTTGCCTTCGCTTCTTTGCTTATTTCTTTTTTAAAGAGGATTTGCATCGGCTTTGAGCACTCCCAATCTGATACAAAGATAGGCATTCAAAAATAACAAATTTCATACATACCATCACCAGAACTTTCCTTTGCTTCAGAATCCTCGCTGAAAAAAACTAAGTTATAACTTAAGAATCAAAAAGATAACTCACGTTTTAAGTTGTGATAGAAATTCTGATATTTTGATAATGAAGAAATCCCTGTCGTTGATATGAGAGAACAAAAATGCAGGACGTGATAACGTTTTGGTTGTTATCAAAACTGAATCGTTGATCGTCGATTGGGAACTTCGCCTGTCGCCCTTTTCAACTTGAGCAATATCACGTAAAGGTATCACAACTTGGACCAAACGTTTCACCTACAAAAAATTATGAAAAGAATTTTGTTAACATACTCTGCTGTCAAAACAGATATAATTCTGCGACAAATATATGTAGCCCCAAACATGTTTTTTGTCATAAGGAGTCCACAACGTGCCTAATGTCCTTCCATCGACTTTTTCTGCAAGAGGTAATCGAAATTGAAGCCGATACGATGCTGAAAGAGCTCGAGCGTCCAAATCTCTTTTTAAAAACGACTGCTTTTTTGTCACGTTTCTGCTTAGCTTGTTGAGAAGTTCTTTATCTTCAACGAAGCCAACTTTGTCATCCATAAGCCTAAAAGGAGGCAAATTTATGGGAAATATATCAATCAAATACTTACTGCTTCATAGTTAAATTGACTAATTGCTCCATAAGTTTATAGGTTTCCATAACATTGAGAAACATAGAAAAGTAGAACTACAAAAAAATTCAATTAACCATTTCAATTGGCGACAACACATCCATAATAGCAGATTCTGATTGGATGAAGCACAAAGATAGGTTATAATAGGGAAGATTGTGTAATTTAGGTTAGTTTTCAAGCCACAGTGGTGCTGTCTTACGTGTTTTTTCCTTGTCTGAACGTGAATAGATTCAGGAAAGAAAATATTTTTGTTTTTCTCAAGAATGATAACTTCACTCCAAGGTACGACAAACTGCTTCTCTTTTCCCAGAATGTACGCATAAAAGCAGAGATGCTGCATTGTCAAATAGAGCCAACCTTGAAGAGGTACTTTGTGGTTCCAGTAGCTAAAATATGAATGAATAAATCATAGAAAAAACGGAAACGATTACCTGCATGAGTAGTAACTAACGAATCGGTCGTCGGGCGGCAATTTAAAAAGTTGTTTGCACTGCTTCGTCCTATCGTCTGAAAGAACATATTAATTTTTAACTTTTAATGTAATTAACAACCTTCAAAAATAATAAATAAACCATTTTGAGTGTTTTTTATGAAGATCATTTTGTCAGACTGAGGTTTATCCTTTTGTAAATAGAGAAGAAATCTATCATATCGTCTAAGATAAGCAAAGAATAGCTCATTTGATAGATATAATCTAAGGATAGAAAATAGAAGACAAAACAGTGAGTAAGTTAGATAACTTTAAAATTATCAAGGCATTCAGACAATCTAGAGGGGTCCAAGACAGTCTAGAGTGGTCAAAAAAGTCTATAGAGGGTCCAAAACAGTCTAGAGGGGTCAAAAAAGTCTATAGGGGGTCCAAACCACACAAAAAATGAGGCTCAAAATGAGCAAATGAGTGACAGTGACTCAATAATCACTGGCAATCTTGTTCAGAGGCTAGAGAGGACAAACAACCTTCATCGTTATAGTTTTTAAAAAGCTAAAAATTTGGAATCATTACCATCAGGGCTGGCTGGAGGTAGAGTTTTACTTGATGTCGACACCATCGATTCAACTTTAGTGCAGACATATTGTGTGACGTCCTCTTCTTTATCGAATTCATTCAAACATTCAAGATTCTCCTGAAGCCAAATCCAATGATCTTCAATTTCTTTACGAGAAACCGAGCTCGCAATAACTACAAATTACGTTAGCTAGGGTACAATGGCGTATTTAGCAACCATAGTAGATTTCAGAGTTTGGAGTCTGGTGTAGAATTCTATAGGGAGCAGGCTTTGAGTCGAAGATGCTATCCCAGGTTCCAACCACTAGGGAAGCGAACGATGACTTATTTCCATGACCTTTTCTCCTCTGGAGAGCGAAGTATCGGCAACTTTTTTCAGTGTCCCTTCAAACCAAAATTAGGAGAAAAATCACATTAAAACGTACAAAATTCATACCACATCGCAGTTGCGATGAGAACTTCCTCTGGTTTCACCCACATATTGGTTCCTCACAAGCTGTGCAAACAAACTCGAAATTTAAACACGAAACTGATCATTTGAGGCATTTTGTCGATGGGAGACCACGAAATTTGGATTCGCTATCGTCGAAGTGTTACATGAGCTAAACTTGTCATGCTTGAAGCGTTCTCAAAACCATACATTCTTCGGATATCAAATTTCGTGACCTTCGAAGTTAGATAAAATAAAATACACCGAGCTTGGAACTTGGAAAATGTTGTCATTTGACAGCTGGAGATCGAATATCGACAACTAAAATCGATTATCGAATAAAAGTTCGACTTTGAATCGAGTTTTTAAATATTTGGAGGGAAAATTTGTCGCAATTTGTTGCATCATGGGTGAATATTTCAAAATTCGTTGTAATGAGGTGCCATACCTCCAAGTAACCCATTTCCAATATATTGTATTACCAGGATGAGGACATGAGGACACTTGGAAGCCAAGCAAACGTCCCCTAGTCAGACATTTTTGTGTACATGGACATAAATCTTGTTAAACCAAATTTTTCAATAGTTATATTTGTTCGATTCACAATTTCTCCTTCTATTTCGGCGAATATCGATGTAGTCCAACTCTAATTCGAGAAGTTCATCTGCTATGTTGATAAAATCCAAGTCTTCCATTCCTTCTTTGGCATATCTAGAAATTAAAAAAAAAATAAGTGTCCGCAATAGCTTCTTTTTTAGTACAAATGAAAAAAGGCTTTTCGTTCCAATAATTTTTCGTATTTCGTCCTAACTCTGTTAATGATTTTCGAGAACTCGGTCGTGTTGGTCAAAGCGCATAATTGTTTGGTGGTGACCGCGAGGTAGTTTTCCGGATAAACTTTTGTCGACCTTGGATTAAATCCTGCCTATAAATTTTGTTTTCAATTATTTTGTCGAATGATGGTGCCAACAAACTTTGAGCATCGACGGCGACCAATCGGTGAAACGGATGAATTTGCTCGACCTTAATTTGTTTAACGTTTTATTAGCGTCTCTTGATCTCGCGTTGCCTCTATTATATAAAAAAACATGAATAAGGAAGTTGTGACCCAGATAGCACTGATCAATAGTTCCTCTCTCGCACCGACCTCAATAGCTTCTTCCCCTTTTGCTCAAATTATTGAAATTATTTGCTTTACTCACGTAAAAAGGAGGCAGGACGCAATTAAATCTCCCTCTTTGATGTTACACTTCAAAAACTGATTTTCGTCGCTAAATCCGTTTATAATTAACTCTTGAGTCGAAAGCTCGTAGGATTTCCCTTTTTGAAAAACGGGAGTGAACGACACGACCGGAAAGCAGAGATTAGGCACCGGGACCAGGCATCGCTAAACATTTTTCAGATTGCCCTTTACATCTATTTTACCGTGAAATCTTCAAGAGTGACATTCAGGGCGCTTTGAAATCTCAAAGAAGACGTCATCGATGATATGACTCGTGTTAAAATTTCATTCATCGCCTCATACAGAGGGTCTTCTATCCCAAGCTTTTTTTGGCACATCGAATAGAGAACGTTGTTGTCAAACATAAAAGAGCATTTGGGTGATTTCAACGTATTCGCGATGCTCAAGGTCATATTGTAAACGTCAACAGGTGAACTAGAAGGCTGCTAAACGATTTAGAAATGAAAAAAATTGAACATCAATTACATGAGAGCCTGGCAATATAGAGTATTCGTGGATGTTTGTTTTTCCGTAGGTGCTATTCAATTTTTCTTCCAAAAGCGAAGTAAATCCTGACCCAGTTCCACCGCCTAAGGAACGATAAAAAATGAAACCTTGAAGGAGGTCGCACTCTTCTGCCATTAATCTAATTGCTTCGAGGCTTCTCTCGATGATCTTTTTCCCAGAGTAACCATACCCTTTGGCGTAAACACACGATGTCGCTTCATTCCCAGTCACTATTTGGTCTTTCCCAAATATCGAAAGTTTCTGATTCTGTTTCAGTTTTACTGCAAAATTCATTCGTTAGGCAGCAGCAAGCTTTGGGAGCATGCACAAGCCCTTTGCTGACATCACCTATAGTGTCTTGGATGCAATCCACTAATAAAGCACGTGGTCTGTACACTCCAGTTTGGATCTCTTCAAAAAACGTGTTGTACTCAAGAAGCTCGTTGTATACAGGGTTGTCCGGGTTCATGCCACCGTTGGGCAAAAGGTAGTGCTCTCGGTAAAAGTGTTCCCAGCATCTTATCCCAAGGTTGACTCCCGCACCTCCACAATGAATCGATAAAATTTCCTTTAAATTCGTTATAAACGAACAAATTACTTATTTTCCCTTACCATATTTTCTAAACACTAGAATATTTGAAAACAACTGATCTTTATTTAGTAATCATGGAAAGACTTATGCTTAAGCTAGAAGACAGGAAATCGTAGGTTATATTGAGGAGTCTACGGGCATTTTTACAGTGTTTTTGTAGGATATATGATTCGTTGAGGGATAGAGCGAAGAGTATAAAGGAGAAGCAGAAGACGATTAGCCCTAAGGTTGGGTCACCATCAGTAGCATCGTTCGCAGGTCTTCAGTCTTTGGGAAACAATTCGTCGGAAGATGAGCTCAACTTCGAAACTTGTTCGTTTCACCCTGAATTTTCGAATGATCAAAAAGACCAGTTCTTCACATTTCGAGGAAAAGTTGACATTTCGATGGACGACCGAAGGCAAATTTGGCTCCCGAGGGAATTCTACGAAGAGCTCTATGAAGAAAGGCTGTCGTATTTTTCGGAAAGGTCGGCCAAGTTGCAAAATCTGAAGATGAAATTGATGAGCGAGTTTTATACACCGCATGCGGGTAAGTATAGAGTTGCTGGCGGTTTGCTTCTTGATAAGTACTACGAGCCTCACTCATTGCTGACCGTCACTTCTCTGGCTATGACCTCCGATATCGGATACATCGCTCGCGGCCACGGAAACGGAATGGTCAAAGTATGAAGCATATTTTCAATATAATTTATCATCTAGATCTGGAACCTAAATATGGATTCTCAAGTAACAATGGAACCTTATGAAGACACTTCCAGAATCACGAGAGTCCAATTTATCGAAAATCCAGATACTGTGTCTCTTTTCGCTGTTTCAAGAGGAGGGAATATCTATTACTGCAGTCAAAGTCAAAAAGGATGGGAATGCATTATCTATGCCACAGGTAAAATTTTAAAATAGACTACTGATAGACTCTTTTGTAGAAAAAGACAATGAGATAGAAGCTATGGATTTGGCAAGAAAAAATCGAAGATTCGTGACAGCAGGGAGCGATGCTACTATCCGAGTTTACAACGTGGAAACCAAAAAAGTACATCACAAACAAAATCTGCTGCATAATTTTGCTTCTAGATAGAAAAAACCTACGATAGCTATAAGCAAAGTGCTGTTAACCAATACTTGAGGAGTTTTAAAGCCAAAACTCTTGAAGATGAAGGGCATTACTTGCGACTGTACGCTGTCAAGTTCAAAGAAGACAGCGCCTCCGTGTTCTTTAGCGGAGGACTCGATGGTACAGTCAAAGTTTGGGATATAAGGGCTCCTACAGCCGTTGAAAACTTGGTGGGACCTTTGATTTGTGGAGATACTATCGATTGTTATGTAATTTGCTTTGTTTTCGCGTCACCTAATTTCGTTTGCAGAACAATAAGCTTATCTGCGGACAATGGACGTCTGAAGATAGCCTTCAATGTTATGACCTACGAACGTATCGTCCTATGAGTATATCGCCCACGAATCGTCTGCAAGGGAGTCGAGGTGAATATCCTTATTGTTGTCGCTTTCTTCGAGATTATGAAGGGACGTTCATTCATGGTATCGATGGCGACCTTGTTATGTGCGGCGGATGTCAAAGCTTGGAGATAATAAGCTTATCTGAGAATGCAGTAAGTTGAATTATTGGATGGAAAAGACATTTTTTAGGTTGTCTGGTCGTTACCCGATGAAGGAAACGTCGTATCTGTCGATAACGCTTTCCCTTTTATCGCTCATGCCAGCTCTGCGCATCATTTCACCATCTCGATGTTCTCTCCATCCATACGTCTTTTTAATAGTTTGATGGCTTATGCAGAAAGTGGAGACGAGGAAGCGAAAGAAGACGCCAAAGATGAAGCGTTGCCTGAGGAAGTTGAAGTAGTCGAAGAAGTTGAAGAAGAGGCGGTACTTGAAGAAGAGAACCTTTCTCAGAAGATTATAGAGACGGATTTAGAAGTTGCTAAGCCAGACGAACCTTTGGCCATCATCAACGACATCGTTGTCAAATACGCCACCAGAGAGTTCCCCACTCATGGAGACCGATTCAAAGCAATTTGGAAGCTGACACGAAAAAAGCTGCTAAGAGACTGGGTCAAAACTCAAGATCGCTATACAATTCTTAGACAGCAAGCTAACATTCAAAAAGAAGTTTTGCACCACAGGAAGCATCGATGGTGCGAAAAGACGATAATGATAAAACGAGATAACGACGGTACTGAAATCAGGACGGTCGTCTCGGACCCAACAACTTCAGTAAAAAGCCGCCCTCAAACTGCCGAAGACGTCGAAACCCCTTCCGAATCATCAATCCGAAAATAAAATTTTAGTTCAATTCTTTGACCTTTGGGACATAAATTATGTGGGTCGCGAGAGCGCACGAGCCCTTAGATTGATCCTCCTCAGCCTCGGCCACCCACCCGAAAAACCCCCTCCGTTCAGGTTATAACAATATCGGAGAATTCTCTTTAAACGTAAACAATAAAATATTAACACCAAATGCCGAATATGCCTTAAACCACGATGTTGTCTTGTTAACAAGTGACCTACGAAATGTCGGCCAAAAGCGTAAGCATTTCAATATTATAACTTTTGATTGAAAATTGAATTTCCTTGTTTCTCAACAGGTTTGTTATCACAAAAGGGGGGTGGGGCTTCTTGTAAGCGGGTCAATCCCTCTTATTCACTTGCCCACGCTACCCCATTCAAAAAAACGTGAACACACCCCCTCCCCTGAGTATATTGTTAACAAATTAAAATTTTGTTCCTTCATCTTTGGCAATATGGATGAGGAAAAGGGTTTTTGTTAAGTAGAAAGGATGTAAGTGCCTGATAATAAATAAATATCAAGATTCAACCCAGTTTCCGCTACTTGAATTAATTAAAAGAGATCTTCTTGGCTTTAATGTAATGAGAGAGGAGAGAATTTGCAAATCAGAAAAGAACTTATTAAGGATTCAGCTGCCTTTCATACTATATAAAAATTAATTTAATGATTAAATAAAATAAGAATGTTTTTGCACAAGAAGGTCCAAAAAAATTGGCTCTATTATTCCTATGCTCAAGAAAACTGAAAAGGGTTAACATTGACAGAATAAGACCTTCTCCAAGGGGGAAAAAGATGAAAGTCACTTTTTCGTCGATTTTGAGATATTAGAGGGCTATGGAGGAGTACTATCATCTGGTAGAACAACAAGGGGGAAAATAGATGAATGTTACATGCATTACAAAAGGATTAATAGAAATCAAACTTTGTTTTTTCATTATTCTCGAAATAACTTTTTGGTCACTTTCATCTTTTTTCCCCCTGGCCCTTCAATTGTTTTTGGTCCCACATTGTTTACTCTACTTTTGCGGGAGAACCACTCGTACGATTGAGTCCGGATTAGCACGTTCTGGATAGAAACGCGACAGCTTTCCGCCCAACCGAAAATGGAGATTTTGGTAGAAAAACCAAACTTTTGAGAAAGTTCCCATATAGGGGGGTTCCACTTCCATACCAACCAGACCAGACCTTTTAAAGAGTTTTTATCGTCGGGAAATATTCGGAAATCGGAAATAATCTCGTGTACAGTCCAGAGACCAAGTAATCAAAAGTTTAGAACCGACTCGCGTGCTGTTTATTTTAAGAAAACGATTAAAATTTTCAAATTATGAATTTTTTGCACGCGATCTATTTATAAATCTATTTAAAATTCCATTTTAAAAGTGATTAAAATTTTAATAATCGCTCGGTTATATTTTCGGGTCCACGAAACGCTCGATTTTGAGGGTTTTCCAAACTCTGATAACGTTGTTTCGCTTCATTTTGAGATAGCCCTACTGTTTGAAAAGTGACATTTTACATTGGAAAATTCGAAAGCGTCGGCGAGGGTGGAAGAGAGGGGTTTGCCTTCTGCACACCGAATTTTCGCCTCTAATTTTGTTGTTCCCGCAAAAACAGACATCAAAGGATCTCCGACCCCTTTGTTCAATGATTTAACATCTCTTTTTATTAATTTTCTACTTGTCCGTGTAATTATTTCAAAATTTTTTTTTGTTTTTGACGTGTTCGGGCGTATAAAATTGGGCGAGATGTTGGCTAACTTTGTTTTCTGAGGGCTTCCGCTAGGCCTGAATGAAGGGAAAATTGTCAATCTCGTCTTATTCAATATCAAGGTAATCCGTTCATCTTTATTTTATATTTGGCGTTCATTGAGAAAAAGATCAAGTTCAATGTGTTATCGACCGTGTCGTTTGTTTTATTTTTGTTTTATCACGAAACCGCCTTGACATGGTTAGAAGTTTGTGCTTTCGTACCAGTCAGACTGAGCGTTTCGTCCGAGATGGTCCGCCTAATAAAACTTTCGCCGGACAAGGTGGGTCACTTCAAGGCGATAACCAATCAATTTCCGACCTTAGGTTGTTTTATTACTTTTTAACCTGTGACCCCCTCCAATACACTTAAGATCGTTCTATTTGAAGAAAACGAAAATCAATATCTATGAGGGCATTGCGCTTTAATGACTTTCGCATTTTATTGCCTTTTTTGCTCATTTGGGTTTCTTTGCACTCGGAATTAGGCACTCCTGCACGTACTTAAAAATAATTTTTTGTTTCTTTGTTCCGTGTCACCAGTCCCTAAAAACGTAATTTTTGAAGTCTTTTTTATGCCTTTTTTGACGAAAAAAAAAATTTTTTTTTGTTAGGTAAATTACAAATATGAAATGACCAAAAAAAAAAAAAAAAAATTGGGGTTCTTATGACGAATATAAAAATCCAACCAAAAAAAAAAGAGAGAGAAAAAAAAAGATTATTGAATTTTTGTCAATTAAGGCGATTGCTCATTTCTTTGATTGCTTACTTCTATTGGATTAGAATCATCAGATCAGTGGATCTTGGATACCCACTTATTTTAATTACAAATAAATAAATAAGGTTTAATAATTAAATAATAGGTCTTGCTTAAATTATTAAATATTATATTATTAAATAATTAAATAGGTCTTGATTAATAAATAAATAATGTCTGGTCTGGTAGTTATGGAAGTGGAACCCCCAAAACGCCAACTTTCTCAAAAATTTGGTGAAGAGGGGCGATTTTCTATTAAAATCTCAATTTTTTGGGCTCAATTATCGATTTATTGAAAAATTCGAAATTTTCGAAAATTTGATAAATATCAAAGGCCAGGTTGACCCTACGGGGTTTCTTTGACCCCTTCCCAAAATTTCGAGTGTAATACTTTTCTTTTTGAAAAAGTTGAAAATTAAAATTGTGTTTTATACCTGGATTTCGAATAGGAATTTAAAATGATTGTTTAATCATGCAAATGGAACAAAATGAGCCCGTATTTTTATAATTCGTGTTTTATTCAAAATAATTGACGGTTTTTTAAAAAAGGAAACTAGGTCATGACTGATTGCGTTGAGGTGAAAATTTGAAATTTTATTATTACAGGATTTTATGGGGGTATCAATGTTGAAGTTGTGAATAAGTTAGAGGGATCGACGTGTTATCGGTGTTTTTAATTTAGTTTTGATTGATTAGGTGATGGCGGACGATAGCATGAGCGATGACGTTTTCGAGACGGAAAGCGAAAGCAGGCTCGGATCGGATCAGAGGAGCGGTCGGCCGACACCAAGCCCGACTGGATATCGCGACTACACCCCGGACCCAAAACTTCTGACACCAATCAAACGAGAGGATTCTGATATAGCCCATAAGGTAAACACTTCAGGATTTGTCGATTAAGAAGCATGAATGGGGAAATTTTTTTTGGAGGGTTTTTGTTGATTTTGGAGAATTTTAATGATTTAATGATCCTAAAGTGTTTTCAAAATACTAAAAACGAAGGGTTTTTCAAGAAAGAAAGAAAAAAAGTCAGATAACGAATATTTGCGTGGTTAAATGTCTTACAAAGGGGGTAAAAAGAAAAAAATTCTCTTTTAAAATTTAATTATACCATACCCTCCTCTTATAATCTCGTTTCAAAATTAATTTTTCTTATATAAAAAGAACAAAGTCTTTCATTAAAATTAAAGATGAAATTTTTTTATGCTATATAATTTTTTTCCCCTCTTTTTTCAGACAATACTTTTAGGAGACTCAGGTGTAGGTAAAACTTCTCTTCTAGTGCAATTTGACACGGGGAAATTCCAGTCTGGGACTTTTTCAGCAACAGTTGGAATTGGCTTTACAGTGAGTAAATTGCATTAAAAAAAATTTTTTTTTCTCTTTTATTAAATTCTTTTTGGACTTTTGGATCAGCTAAAATACGGTAAGTCGTCATTTATTAAATTTTTCCCTCTCATAATGAGCATTGTGACGTTTAGAAAAGAGGGAATGGATTTGGATGTCTCATTTTTCAATGTTGTCAGAAATTGTATCTCAATCCGCCTTTGGGAAATTGTATCCTTCTGGAGAAATACAGACGGATTAATGAGGGGGGAACGATTCCCGAGGGATAATACAAAATTCGAAATTCGATGAAGGATATGCCGAACGATTCAATACTGTCAGAAAAAAAAATGTCTCTCATTTATTTTACACACTAATTTTTATTCACTGTAAAAACAATAATTACTGTGGGGGCGAGGTTAGAAGAGAAGGGGAGGTTGGAGGATAGTAGAGGAGGTGAGGGGTGGTGATGGGAAAGTGGATGGCATTAGGGGGTGTTGCGGCATCGTAAAATATCAATCGCAGTAACAATTGCAAAGCGCGCCTAAAAACTCTTCTAAGTTCTACTGCAAAAAGAAAATACGTTCAGAAAAATGGTTTCGGATCTTAAAGGGTGCGTCATGTAAAATTTCCGTCTCCCGCTGCTAAAATCCCGCTCAGATGTTCCACCCTTTTTCCTTTTAACACCGAACAAAGAAAAAGGCTCCGAAAATTGTTCCCCGGAGGGAAACATTTCCTATTGTTACGCTCGCGGAACTCACAACTCAGGATTAGAACGTGAGAAACTTACGGAAATTCTATACATGTATTTCCAACAACATTTAACACCATTATAAAACAAAATTCATGAATGGAATCGTTGAATTTAAAAATCGATTCAATATTCTAAGCATATCAAATAATACTTTATAGCAACTTTATTCTTGTCCCTGTCATAATTCTATAAATCACAGTGAAAAACGAGCCCCAAGAAAAGCCAACACTTTACCCCAGATAAGCCATTACAGCATCCATCCCTTTGTAACCTGATAGTGGTTTAATAATTACTTATCCACCAGGATTACTAAATGATGCGTTTTTTGTTTTAATTCCGTCTTAAGAGGGGATGCTGAGCCCTTATGGGACGTATCAAGGGATGCACGATGGATTGTATATTTTTGGGCCCTGTTACACCTTTTGGCTTTACAATTACCTTTTCCTTTAGATATCTTCGGAGGTTATAAGGACCTTACAATTGGAATGACCAATTCTCCAATTGGAATGACATGCTAATTTAGGCGTTAGGACTTAGGAGTGTGCAATACTTGCAATCTTAGCGTATTGCATGGTTTAGTTTAGTATATCTCCTATAGAGGGTAAACTCCCCCTTTTAATATGATATCCACGATTTCATTAATGGGCTCTCGGATTACAGTTCAAAATGTCAGATTGTTGAGATTATTGACCGGAGAATATACGTTGCTGGTCAGGTCCAAGGTTAGTCAAATTAGCTTTTGACAGAGTTGAGCTGTCATTAGTAGTTAACTGCTTTTACCAACTACCTACTTTCTGAAGTTTAAACTGTGGTATAGAGGATGACTAACTATTGGACATTTTATCGCAAGTATTGGGTTCCTGGAGGAGTAGCATTCTGGGCAGATGATTCAGTGAAGAAATGTTTTTATCGAGTGGTATCGAGAACACTTTCTTTATATTTCAATTTGTTTTTTTAATGACGTATTTAGTAATGTTTATATCTAACTTAAAATAAAATACAACATTGTTGTTTGTAATTAATCGAGGGGGTATCCACCAAATCTATACAAAAAATGAGATATATAATTGTGTAGAATTCTAGTTGTTTACGTCATTATCTGACATTGTTGTTGCATAATCCGATGACGCAATTGTTTAAGGGGGTGTTTTTAAAAAGAAAGATGATGGATCTTGTATTCCTAAATGACAGAAAGAGATGTTTTTGATGGGTTTAATTTAAGTTCATTACTGTATAACTTTTATATTTTTGTTGTTTTAAATCCCTTTGTTATATAACAAAGTTTTGAATTCTCGTTCCTATGTATAATAGTTTTGAACTTTATTTTTCAATATTCTATGTGTGTGGGAAATCAGAGGTGAATTGTTTCTCTCATAGAGTTTGTTAGAGAGAAACTGTTGATTCAGAAAAGGATTCTGAGGCCTCTCGGTCCATATCACAGGGCGGTTTGTTTGACGACGTTATAAACGAACGTTTGATTGGATACGCTCGCATCCGAAACAAATTTAGATCCTATTCAATATACCTAAAAACCATTTTCTTTTCAACCCAATACTTTTAACTCGATTTGAGAGAATTTTTTGACGGTGAAAAATATTGAATAATTTTTCTCGGCTCTCTCCACATATGCAACAATTAAGTGCATAGTCATGTAAGATTTGACCAAAACTACCGATGCTCTGTACAGGCTGATGGGCTTGGTCAACCGCCAGGCCTCCAAGGATCGAAAATGAGATAAAAGGGTTTTTGGATGTAAAATTAGCTTTTTCCAGACAGTATCCATCATGAATTGCAAAATTACCCATCATACATTGCAGCATTACCCCATTATTCATCCAGTATTTTAGCTCAGTTTTATCTAGTGTTACTGTTGGTACGTTACCTTTTAAAATCATTATTCAGGAAAAGAGAATTTTTTTTACCCATCATGCCGGTATCACCCACTCATGTGGGATTTTGATGACAAAGTACCCGTCATGAATCGAAATTACCCATCGTGCATTGCTTCAACTTAGTACCCATTATGCATATTGGTGGATTGGCCATTGAAAGTATATGGCCATACCCTCAAGTCAGGTAATTTGGTAACCCTGCAATCATTCGTGGATTTTAGCTGTTCTAAGTGATTGGGATGGTTTAAAAGGGTTTGAGATTTTAAGGATTTAGGTAGTTTAAAAGAGCATTTGAGTTTTATAATTTAGGGGGTCAGGGACCTTGGGATTCAGAAAGTACACATTGTAGGCGAGGGACTTTTATTTTGGGAAGAAAACGATTTACCGAAAATGTTTTGAAGAGAGGAATTCGAGGATCAAAGGGTATAGCCGGGTATGGTATCAAAAACGCTCCAAAACCTACAAAATCCAGGATAAAGAACCATAAATATTTGATAAATATTAGTCCTCAATTCTCCCCATTGTATGCCCTGTGTATGGTGAAAATTTGGTGAAGATTGGAGGTTTTCTATCGAAATCTAATGCAATTACTTTCTTTTTGAGAAAGTTAACGAGAAAGTTCATCGAAAATTGGTTTAAAACATCAGAAAAATTCTTTTTCCCATATTACCTCACTTTAAAATGTTGGTATGTATTTGGTAACAATGGCAATAAAGACTTCAAACTGCATACTTGTCATACGTAAAGAATTCCTGCAAATTGGCACTTTAAAAAAAATCTATTGTCATATTTAAAAGGATCAAATTGTTCCAGGATACCATAAAAAGTACGTTTTCGAAGAAAAGGGGCGCAGGCTCACTTCACCATGGCAACGGCTTTTCCCTCTTCATGACCCCCCCGAGTTCCAAAACAGTCGGTGCTCCTCTCCCATCAAGTACGGAAACCCGAATTCTTTCAACAAGAGATTTCCTCGAATCGAATAATTAATTATTTATAAAATCGTCTTTCAACGTAATCACAGTAAGGGATTTCATTAAATCGATGCTGGAGATTTGCCAATCCAACTTTTATAATTTCATCCCCCTCCCTAAAATTAAATAATAAAATTTATTCATGGACTTATTGAAACGAATAATAATAAAAAATAATCTTTTAATTCATACCAGGAAATACCTCAATTAATATTTCATGCAAACAATTACTGATTTATGACATAATTTATAGTTTTTATTCAAATTCTTATCTTGGAAGTATGAGAAAAATGATAAATTTTTGTCGGGGACACCTGTTGGTCCCCAGTGTCGTAAGGTCGCAGATAAACACGCCCACAAAATTTCAAACAAAAGTTGAAAAGGACAATGCTCCGATAAAAAAAGGGTCCGATAACGTCCACGCATCCTTTTTTTGTAAGAATAATAGTTTTAGAACATTGAAAATTATTGATTCCTCCCTCTATAGCCTTGCATTGATTGTGCAATCATTTGTAAAGGAACAAATTGCATTTAGCCCAAGTTAATTAAGCTGCATTCGTTTCTCTCTTGTCCCAGCTTTTCGTAAACGTAATAAAACGTTACAGTGTTGATTTTAGGAAACAAAAAAAATATCTCATATAATGAAAAAAAGTTTCTTGTATTTTTATTAAACCCATTCTGGACTTGGAGAATAAAGTAATGGGCTTACTAAAAATTTGACTAAAAAAAGGACAACGAAAGCGTTGGAAGAGCAGCTACTTTGTTTGAGGGGGTGATTCGGACAGTTCAATTCCTAAATGATTCATTAATTCGGTATTACCGACCTCCCCTACCTTCCTGGAGCCTTCCCTCACACTCTCCAATGTCTTAACACTCTCCCCTGACATTCCACAACCTCCTCGACCTTCCCCCAACCTCCCCCAATCACCTCCACCTTCCCTCACATTCCACCAGCTCCTAACACTGTCATATCACCTCCCTACCCTCCTGGAGCCTCCCCCAATCACCATCCCGCACATTCCACCACCTCCTACTAACTCCCATCAGCTCTCCTACCTTACTCGACCTTCCCCAAACCTCCCCCTAACAACCCCACCTTCCCTCACATTCCACCAGCTCATAACACTGTCATATCACCTCCCTACCCTCCTGGAGCCTCCCCCACATCCCCTTATCATCCCCCACATTCCACCACTAACTCCCATCAACCCTCCTACCTTACTCGACCTTCCCCCCACATCCCCCTATCACCATCACCATCCCGCACATTCCACCACCTCCTACTAACTCCCATCAGCTCTCCTACCTTACTCGACCTTCCCCAAACCTCCCCCTAACAACCCCACCTTCCCTCACATTCCACCAGCTCATAACACTGTCATATCACCTCCCTACCCTCCTGGAGCCTCCCCCACATCCCCTTATCATCCCCACATTCCACCACTAACTCCCATCAACCCTCCTACCTTACTCGACCTTCCCCCACATCCCCCTATCACCCATCACCATCCCGCACATTCCACCACCTCCTACTAACTCCCATCAGCTCTCCTACCTTACTCGACCTTCCCAAACCTCCCCCTAACAACCCCACCTTCACTCACATTCCACCAGCTCATAACACTGTCATATCACCTCCCTACCCTCCTGGAGCTCCCCCACATCCCCTTATCATCCCCCACATTCCACCACTAACTCCCATCAACCCTCCTACCTTACTCGACTTCCCCCCACCATCCCCCTATCACCATCACCATCCCGCACATTCCACCACCTCCTACTAACTCCCATCAACTCTCCTACCTTACTCGACCTTCCCCCAACCTCCCCAAACCTTAGGGACTGTATATAGTGAAAATTTGGTAAATATTGTTTTCGCCCTTATTCCTGGGCTGTGAGACATTCCTCATTCCACCTCCTCTATCCATCAGATTTTCATAAAAATTAACAAACTTGAAATCACCTCGTTTTAACCTTTAAAATAAACTTTAAAAAAATGTTTTTATTAAAATTTTCATATCAAACTAGAGAAAATAAACCTAATAATACTTGAAATAAACTTACTCCTACTTTTCTTCAAGGTAGTATTAATTAGTTAGGCAACTACTACGTGAAACTTAATAATTTTAAACTTTATATGAAACATTTAAGTGCTAATCTTGTACATTTTATTGATGTGCTAAAAAAGGAACTCGTTTTTCCGCCTTTATGGAAACTGTTCGTATAATACGATTATATTTAGAGCGTGTTTAAATCAAAGGGCAGTTTCTAGTCGGAATCCTCGGTTCCCTCTGAAAATCGTATTCAATACGTCATAAATCCGATTTTTTTTAAAATATATTTTTTTGACTTTTTTTGTTGCTTTTGTAAGCTGAAAGGGTATCCGAGATAAATATAAACGGATTTACGTAAATAACTCAATCCTTTACGATTCTCTTTGTTTTGTTTTTTTATCAAATGTAACCGCTAGTGAGACGTGTGCTTTTGAAAATAATTTAGCGAGCTCGTCTTTCCAAGGGAGATAATTAATGATCCGTGATAACGACAAGTGCCTTTGTGAATCCGTGTGAACTGATAATTCCGTTCGGAAACTGGAGCTTTCATAATTCGAAACCTTGTTTTGAGGTGAAAAGGGTCGAGTCGTTTTCCTCTTTACCACAATAATTACTATGCCGTTCCGATTGCTTTTCTTTGAAAGTCGACAAGGTCAAATTAGAATGAACATTTTATTGTATTTGGATGCAATCTATTCGTAACTTAATACTTTGATGTTTTTGCTTTAGCTTTGATTATCTATTATTCCAAAATCCATTCCAGCCAGCCAAACCAGTCTAGAGGGGTCCAAACCAGTCTAGAGTGGGGCCAAACCAGTCTAGAGGGGTCCAAACCAGTCTAGAGGGGTCCAAACCAGTCTAGAGAGGTCCAAACCAGTCTAGAGTGGGTCCAGACCAGTCTAGAGTGGGGCCAGACCAGTGTAGAGTGGGTCCAAACCAGTGTAGAGTGGGTCCAAACCAGTGTAGAGTGGGTCCAAACCAGTGTAGAGTGGGTCCAAACCAGTCTAGAGTGGGGCAAAACCAGTCTAGAGTGGGGCAAAACCAGTCTAGAGTGGGGCAAAACCAGTCTAGAGGGGTCCAAACCAGTCTAGAGTGGGTCCAAACCAGTCTAGAGTGGGGCCAAACCAGTCTAGAGTGGGGCCAAACCAGTCTAGAGTGGGGCCAAACCAGTCTAGAGTGGGGCCAAACCAGTCTAGAGTGGGTCCAAACCAGTCTAGAGTGGGGCCAAACCAGTCTAGAGTGGGGCCAAACCAGTCTAGAGGGGTCCTAACCACTCTAGAGGGGTCCAAACCACTCTAGAGGGGTCCAAACCACTCTAAAGGGGTCCAAACCACTCTAGAAGGGTCCAAACCACTCTAAAGGGGTCCAAAAAAAGTCAATAGGGGATCCAAACTATTCTAGAGGGGGTCCAAATCAGTCTAGAGGCTGTTTTTTTAAATTTATTGACAATGTTTCCCTACATGATTAAATATTTTGCACCTTAATTAGTCAGACCGGCCAACTACCCCCAAGAGTAGCTTCTCTATCATACCTAGTCGATCTTAACATTCAAAACCATCATTTTAACAACTACTTAACATACACATTTGTTTATCAAATTAAAACGATTAAAACTCGTTAATAATTCATTTAGTGTCCCAATTAATACATTTGCATATTTAACGCATCCAAACTCCAGGGACCTTGTAATTTTCCTTATGAACATTTTTTAATTAATTAAACAAAAAATAATTCTTTTGAAACAAAAAAAAATTAAAAACAATGAAGAGATATTTTTTTTTTACAAAAAGGCTTTTGTTACGAGTTTTCTAAGGTTACGGGAACAGAGTCAAGTTAATTAATTGTTCTAATTTTAACGTCGTTAGTCGGTCGCTTTTACGTCCCGTCCACTAAACGTTTTAAAAGCCTTAGTCCTCGAATGACTTCCTTTGGATCGTTTAGATTCGGCTTTTTGTCTCATCACGAGATATTTCGCCGAAGGTAAACATTTTTATTCAAATCCCCTTTTTTGAATAAAACCTCTCGTGTGTTTTATCCTCTGTAAACCCTCGTTCAACAAAAGCTTCTTCATTTGTCGTTAAGTAAATCCGTATAATTAAGAATAAAGTCCTCTTTATGTATTTTTAAGTTGTTATACGAAATATAACGAGATGAAAGTTTAAACTAGTCTCTCTCTGTTTTTCGTTCAAAGTCTTGTTCATCGTTAAAACTTTACCAGGTTCACTTTCTTTGTTTGAAAATTTAAATGCCATTTTAGATAGGGATAGACTGGAGAGATAAGAGGAAATATGGCCTACCTGGTGGGTTAGGCTAAACCTGCACAATAGTTCGGTCTTGCGTGAAAAAGTGGGTAAGCTCCATTCTTGTATCTGATGTTTAGGGGAAGATTTATCACGAAAGTTCTAGATTTTGATTTTTAACTGGAAAGAGGCATTAGGTGTATTTATGATCTTCAATTAACACGTGTTTATGATAGTAAACTCAAAGTGTTTTGAGTTTTTCTAAATAGAGTTTTCTAAATAGGATTTTCTTTTTTTTAAATAGAGTTTGAGCTTATTTTATGGTTTGGACCCCTCTAGACTGGTTGGACCCCCTCTAGACTGGTTGGACCCCCTCTAGACTGGCTTGGTCCCCCTCTATACGGGTTCAGATCCGTCTAGACTGATATCCACCCTTTCTAGACTAGTTTGGACCCCCCCCCCTCTAGACTAGTTCGGGCCCCCTCTAGAATGGTTTGGACTCCATTAGACTGGTTTGGACCCCCTCTAGACTGGTTTGGACCCCCCTAGACTGGTTTAAATTGTGTAACTATCATTGAAATTGGTCAAAAATAGTAGAAAATAAGGGAAACTTTAAAAATTTTTGTCATGAAACAGTCACTAGATTTGTCACTCAATACCCCATTGAAAACAAAACTTTCTAGAGATTTTCCCATTCGTTTTCCTTAGCGATTACTGTTTTTCCAATTAATATTTCATTTGTCCCACTAATGAATTCATCGCATTTATTTCATGACGTTCATCTAAAATAGAGTGAAAAGGGAGAATTATTTTTTTAAGAGGATTATAAAAAAGAAAAAAAGAGAGATGACGCACAGAAACCTAAAAGTTTATAACTTTTTTTTGAAAAAGTCATAGCGCCTCTTGCTTATTGATTTTCATTATACCTAATAAATATGATCATGATTTATTTGAGGAATTTGTAATATGAATTTCGATACATTTTTTTTTCTTATAATACAACATTAATAAAATACCAAATAATGAGAAAAATTCCAATATTTCGTGTTTTTTTTTATGGGTTAAATTCATATTCTGGACATAGAAAAGGTTTTCTTGTTATTTCTTGGGGTAACGTCACGGTGGGGAAGCTATCCAGGGGGAGTGTTTATGAAGTGTGTAACTTTGGGAACGTGTGCTTGGCCGCCTGGAACTTTCTAATAATATCTCTTTTTCTTTAGTAACATATTTATGCTTCATTTACAAGATAAAATGTTTCTTTTTCAAAAAGAATGGTATTTGACGTCTTTCAATTTTCTAGTGGATATTATAGTATGACTATGTTGACACTTCACTTATACTGTCCGTTTCCTGCAGCTTTTTCATGGAATATAAATTGAATATTGGACATCAAATGGGACCTATTAAGTGAGCTAATGGGTGTAAATCGTATATGAAGCGATTGGTTGAAATGATTACATTGCATAATCCCTTGGTTCCTCATTGTCCTAATTAACCTGGAACGTACAAAGGGAGAGGCAAATCTCGGAAATCGCTTAAAGTGACGGTTTTTAGGGTTTTCATGGAGTATAAAGAAAGCAATCAAAGGATGAAAATTGAAATATGAGACGTTGAATAATGGAAGAAAGAGGAGAAGCTCGGAGGCTTCCTCAGTGGAGCCAATACAGCCACCAGCATCACCAGCATAATTACGAAAATGGATCTGTGAGGACTCAAAGGCATTCGTTCAGCCAGGAAGCT
>JAGWEN010000973.1:0-45314 GCA_018703685.1 Orius laevigatus | reverse complement strand
TCAATATTGTAGGGCATACAATTTTCAACAATTTTTAACTTAATAAATTTTCCCGTAATCTTACTGCTTATCGAGATACGCCCTATCAAAGTTTGAGAATTTCAAAAAACACATGGTTTAGGCCCTCTGACAGATGGTTTTGGCCCTCTAATAGGTTCAATTGTTTTAAGGGTGCCAAAATTGGACGTCGGAGCACCTATTTTGTCATGGTTAAAATTTTAAATACTAATTTTTGGGTCGTATCTGACATAAGAAGACATAAAAATCATCGTTAGCCATTTGAAAGTGGTTGAGAAGGGGTGGCAGACGGCCAGCGTCAGGCTGACGGTGGTTTCATTTCCACTTTAGTAACCTTTACGGGAGAACGCCAAGTCCTAGCAAGTCCGGATTAGTCTCATTTTAAAGGTAATTTAATTACTAAGGACGAATACTAAAAGTCAAATTTCGCTATCGTTTATGGTTTGGAAGTGGTAAGGCTTTGAACTTTGAAAAAATGGCCAATATTTTTACATTGTGTCATACATTTGGTGGTGCTACGGGAGAACGCTGAGTCCTAGAAAGTCCGGATTAGTCTCATTTTAAAGGTAATTTAATTGCTAAGGACGGATACTAAGAGTCAAATTTCGCTATCTTTTGTGGTTTGGAAGCAGTCAGCGATTTAGTGAAACGAAAAATTCGCGATCTAGACAAAGTTATGTTTTTGTTGACCATTTCGAAACCGTAAAAGATAGCGAAATTTGACTCTTAGTATTCGTCCTTAGTAATTAAATTACCTTTAAAATGAGACTAATCCGGACTTGCTAGGATTCAGCGTTCTCCCGTAGCACCACTAAATGTATGACACAATGTGAAAATATTGGAAATTTTTCAAAAATCAAAGCCTTACCACTTCCAAACCATAAACGATAGCGAAATTTGACTCTTAATATTCGTCCTTAGTAATTAAATTACCTTTAACATGAGACTAGTCCGGACTTGCTAGGACTTGGCGTTCTCCCGTGAAGCTTACTTTCCGGGTCGAAAATCCAAAATAACTTCATAGATTCAGAAACTACATCAAAAATAAAGGTGAGTTACCATTTAACTTTTTTCTCTATCGTCAACCGTTTTCGATTTAACCTGGGGGGACACTAGTAAGTTGACACCCTGTATATATAATTTGTTCTCAGATACTTGTCCCGAAAGATGAATCCCTCCTCGGCAAGCAAGTGCGTGTCTCCATAAAATCGGCGACCAAATACAGCATGCATGGAGAAGTATTGAAAGTTCGCGATGTACAGTTACAGCAGAAAAAACAAAATGTTTTATATCCTGTTTATTTGGTCTTGATCTTAATTATAGCCAGATTTATATGGATATTTTTGTAATATTAAATGTTATATTTTAACTTTTTTTTTTTTTAATTTTACCTAACTTAATTGAGGGGATACTTAAGGGGGATTCTCCCATCAGAATTGTTTGTTTCTCATTCAAGAGATCGCAGCACTATCACCCCCAAAATTAGTTTCCTCGTTTTGGGGACTAAGAATGGTCGGAAATTTTTTTTGAAAAGAGCGTTCTCATTCTTTCGGAAAACTACGCACTGTTTAGAAAGCGGTTTTCCCGGAAAATTTTTCCTCGGAAAAATAGGAAATGCAATTTTCCACCAAAACTTTATTTTTAAAAAAACAGGTAGTCATCTTATAGGTTTTGACGAGCTGATTCCAAATATGCTAATATTAAGACGATCGGATGGATAGATTCGTCGGTACGAGATTTTTAAGGATTAGATGCTGTGGGGTTCCGGGGAGTTCAATGAGGGGGGCGGGGAGAAAAGATAAATTTTCCCTTTGTCAAGGTCAGGATTCTTCAAACCGGTTTTTATTTCAAGAAACCATTTGCCTGCTTTATTTTCTACAATGTTATCATTCTGTAATTTTAAATTTTTTTATCCTTTGCAGACTGACTTTTCTAAAATCTGACTTTTTCATCGGTAAAAATCGAAAATCCATCGTTTTTGTCGCCTCGTAGATCAGAAACGTTAGGTCCTACAAAAAATCTTAGTAGATCAAATTTGTAGCAAACTTAATAATCTTTAGTTTTGTTTTTATAAAATTTTCTGAAATCTACGAACGCGAATTTACAATTGTTGATTTTGAGTTTTTTGACGAAAATATGGCTCTTAAAACTTTGATTTTGAGGATTTTGGACAAAAATTGGGCATTACAAAAGTTGATATTGAAGTTTTTGTCGAAAATTGGGCTCTTAAAACCATGATTTTGAGATTTTGTACGAAAAAAGGCTCTTTAAACTTTGATTTTGAGGTTTTTGGACGAAAATTGGGCTTTACAAATGTTGATTTTGAGGTTTTTGGACGATAATTTGGCTTTTAAAATGTCGATTTTAAGGTTTTAGATGAAAAACAGCCTTAAAATATGTTCAGAAAGAAAAGAAAAACTAAATTTTTGGGGAATATTGGAAAAAAAATCATGAGTCTTTTGTGGTTTTGACTAAATATTATGAAATGGAAAAAAAAATCTACCTAACAATCTCACAATAGAGAGAAAAAAATTAAGCCGTTTGAAAAGTTCGATGACCTTGAAGGAGTAAGAGTGATGTGTCATCTTTACTTCCCCAAAATAAAACTCCCCTTCCCCGCACCATTTAATCCTTAAAAATCTCGTACCGACGAATCTATTCATCCGATCTTCTTAATATTAGCATATTTGAAATCAGCTCGTCAAAACCTACAAGATGACTACCTGTTTTTTCAAAATTTCTGTTTTGGTGGAAAATTGGATTTTCTATTTTCCCGAGGAAAATTTTTCCGGAAAAACTGCCCCCTAAACAGTACGTAGTTTTCCAAAAGAATGAGAACGCGCTTTTCAAAAAAAATTTCCGACCATTTTTAGTGCCCAAAACGAGGAAACTACTTTTGGGCATCTTCCCTCTCTCTCGCACACTTGGTAGAATTTTGATGTCGGATCCCCCTTAAGGGGGAGTGAGAAAGCTAATTTGGACCTCTTTTTGCCCTTACTTGTATCTTTTTGATGGTTTGGACCCTTTTAGACTGGTTCGGGCCCTACATAGGCTGGTTTGGACCCCTTTAAGACTCTTATTTCAGGAATACACAATAAAAATAACTATAAGACTATAAATGGAAGAGAAAAAACTTTTATTTAACTAAAAATTAGTGTAACACAAGAAAACTTGCAAGTTATGTATAATGTAATAAATATTGTGAATAACAAAATTGGAAATTATTTTAAATTTGAACTATTTTTTACTATTTCCGTAATGTTCTAGAAGGTATTTCCTGTATTGTTTTTGGTTGCTCCACATGGTCGCTGCTAACGAATTGAGGGGAGAGTCGATGTTTGGATCTGAAAAATTAATTTAATTATTAATAATTAATTTGTTTGATTGGTACCTCCGAGGAGTGACTGAAGCGAGAGGAGGATGGTGGTGACGTCGAAAAGCGCCGACCACGAATCTTTGAGAATGTCGAGGCAAATGTTGCCTGCGGTGTCGATGTTCGGATGAAAGCATGGAGTCGTCATTTTTACGACCGGCGGGTTGAAAGGGTACCCGTTGATAAACTGGAGCGATAATTTGAATGTGAACCCTTCAAAAACCTGCAGAGAACGAAAATGAAAAACTTAAAATGAGTACGAGGTCCAAAATTAGTCAATAAAGGGGCACAATTACAAAAGACGCCTGGTCCAAACCAGAGTCTATAAGGAGCCCAAAGAAGAATCTAAAAGGGGTCAAAACCAGTCTAAAAATAGGTCCAAACTAGGGTCTAAACCAGAGTATAAAAGGGGTCCAAAGAAAAATCTAAAAGGGGTCCAAACCTGTCTGAAAGGGGGTCCAAAACCAGAGTCTAAAAGGGGTCAAAACCAGTCTAAAAAGGGGTCCAAACTATGGTCTAAAGGGGTCTAAACCAGAGTCTAAAAAGGGTCCAAACCAGAGTATAAAAGGGGTCCAAAGAAAACTTTATAAGGGGTCCAAACCAGAGTCTAAAAGGGGCCCAAAGAAGAATCTAAAAGGGGTCAAAACCAGTCTAAAAATAGGTCCAAACTAGGGTCTAAACCAGAGTATAAAAGGGGTCCAAAGAAAAATCTAAAAGGGGTCCAAAACCAGAGTCTAAAAGGGGTGAAAACCAGTCTAAAAAGGGGTCCAAACTATGGTCTAAAGGGGTCTAAACCAGAGTCTAAAAAGGGTCCAAACCAGAGTATAAAAGGGGTCCAAAGAAAAATTTATAAGGGGTCCAAACCAGAGTCTAAAAGGGGTCCCAACCAGTCTAAAAAGGAGTCCAAACCTGTCTGAAAGGGGGTCTAAACTATAGTTTAAAAGTGGTCCAAACAAGAATATAAAACGGGTCCAAACTAAAGTCTAAAGGGGTCCGAACCAGTGTAAAAAGAGGTCCAAACTAAAAGTCCAAAAGGAGTCCAAACCAGAGTCAAAAGGAGCCAAACCAGTGAAAAGAGGGGTCCAAACTAGAGTCCAAAAGGGGTCCAAACCAGAGCTTAAAGGTGGCCCAAAATAGGTCCAAACCACATTATAAAAAGGGTCCAAACCCGTCTAAAAGGGGTCCAAACCAGTCTAAAAAGGTGTCCAAAAAAGTATAAAAAGGTGTCCAAACCATAGTCTAAAAGGGGTCCAAACCAGATTCCCAGAGTCAAAAGGGCCCAAACCAGTCAAAAGAGGGGTCCAAACGAGTCTATAATGGGTCCAAACTAGAGTCCAAAAGGGGTGCTAAATAGAGTCTTAAAGGGGTCCAAACCAGTCAAAAAAGGGGCCCCCACCAGTCAAAAAAGGAGCCCAAACCAGAGTCCAAAAGGGGCCTAAACCAGAGTCTAAAAGGGCCCAAACCAGTCAAAAGAGGGGTCCAAACTATAGTCCAAAAGATTTCCAAAACACAGTCTAAAAGGAACCAAACCAGTCTAAAAAGGTGTCCAAACTAGAGTCCAAAAGGGGTCCGAACTAGAGTCTTAAAGGGGTCCAGCCCAGAGTCTAAAAGGGGCCCAAACCAGTCAAAAAAGGGGCCCCAACCAGTCAACAAAGGAGCCCAAACCAGAGTCCAAAAGAGGACAAACCAGAGTCAAAAGGGCCCAAACCAGTCAAAAAAGGGGTCCAAACTAAAAGTCCAAAAGGAGTCCAAACCAGAGTCAAAAGGGCCCAAACCAGTCAAAAGAGGGGTCCAAACTATAGTCCACATGGGGTCCAAACCAGAGTCCAAACCACATTCTAAAAAGGGTCCAAAACAGTCTAAAAAGGTGTCCAAACCAGGGTCTAAAGGTGGTCCAAACCAGAGTCCAAAGGGGGTCCAAACCAGAGTTTAAAGGGGGCCCAAACTAGAGCCCAAAATGGGTCCAAACCCTAGTCTTAAAGGGGTAAACTAGAGTACAAAAGGGGTCCAACCCAGAGTCTAATAGGGGTCCAAACTAGAGTCCAAACCACATTCTAAAAAGGGTCCAAACCCGTCTATAAGGGGTCCAAAACATTCTAAAAAGGCGTCCAAACCAGAGTCTAAAAGGGGTAAACTAGAGTACAAAAGGGGTCCAAACTAAGAGTACAAAATGGGTCCAACCCAGAGCCTAATAGGGGTCTAAACTAGAGCCCAAACCACAGTCTAAAAGAGGTCCAAACTAGAATATAAGAGACAAGGTCTTTCCCCCTTAAAATATTACCAAACACAGATTAATAGGAATAATGTAATAAAATCTTCACCGTTCCCTTAGGTCCTTGGATCGTCCCGACCCATTTATAAATCGAGTCGCCATCCGGAAATGCAGTCACGCCATTCGGACCGTTCATCTAATAAAATAAAATAAATAAAAACACATAAAACGAAATAAATTTACTGACCATTAAATTCCTCAGTTCCGTCTGAAGTCTAGATAGAAAAAACGTAAAAATTATAAATTTTCGTATAAATTTTAAATAAAATAAAATGACCTTTTCGTAACCGATGAATGTGACTCAGTGGAGGCGGCCTCGTTTTGCTCGATCTTTGTAGAATCCGCTATTCTTGCGTAATTGCTCATTTTTATAAATTATTTTTATTATAAAACACAAAAAAAATTGAAATCGAAAAAAACAGATTGGCGGAAATCAAAAAATCACAATCTGAAACAAGATTTTAACGGTTTTTCCCCCACCACGTGCTCAACTATCGATTATTTCACTATCGATTAGTTGAAGAAACAGTGTTGCCAATAAAACTAAGCGCTGGATGGGCGTTTTTAATGTAATAATAATAAATAAATTTTGAAAATTGTGATATTTATTGAAATTTGGGGTCTTATTAAATGAAAACTAGCTCTCGAAGTTTTGACAGTGTTGCCACTTTGGATGACAACCTTGTCGAAAAATTTCCCTCCATGTCAGGCGTACCAATAGTTTTCGTTAATTTCTCTTCCTATCACAGATGTCACAGAAAACACGTAAATTGTGACATTTTCGTCCTTGAATTATGTCAGAATCTTTAGCTTTCGCCTTCGCTTTGGTAGATACCGGCGCTTTACTTTTTCTACTCGTTTATTTCGTATCCTTTTCACTGTTATTACGTCATCGAAAACTATTATTGATAACGTTTTGTTTACATTGATAAAAGTTTATATTTTTCGTCTTAAATACTATTTTTAGATGATAACAATATCCGATCTCGAATGCGACTATTTGAACGAATGGCAGTGCTGCTCAAGATTAAATGATGTAAGTTTCGTTATTTTACAACTAATAATGTCTTCTTCAGCTATAACAACGACGAATCTTAAATAATTTCTTGTTTTTCTCGAAATGTATTACTACAAAGGGGAAAAAATTAGTCCAATTTGTGTTAAATTGTAGCCCAATTAGCTATAAACGGTCAATTGGACTACATTAGAACTGCTCAATGTAGCCCAATTAGCTATAAATGGTTAGTTGGACTACGTTAGAACTGCTCAACGTAGCCCAATTAGCTATAAACTTCAATTGGACTACGTAATGCTCAATTAGCTAAAAATTGTTAATTGGACTACGCTACAACTGTTCAACGTAGCCCAATTAGCTGTGAACGGTGATTTGGACTACATTAGATCGGCTCAACGTAGCTCAATTAGCTATAAACGGTTCATTGGACTACATTAGATCCGCTCAACATAGCCCATTTAGCTATAAACGGTTAATTGGACTACATTAGATCTGCTCAACATAGCCCAATTAGTTGTAAATGGTTAATTGGACTACATTAGAACTGCCATTTTAGCCCGATTAGCTATAAACTGTCAATTGGACTACGTTAAAACTGCTCAACGTAGCCCAATTAGCTATAAACGGTTGATTGGACTACATTAGATCTGCTCAACGTAGCCCAATTAGCTATAAACGGTTGATTGGACTACATTAGATCTGCTCAACGTAGCCCAATTAGCTATAAACGGTCAATTGGACTACGTTAGAACTGCTCAACGTAGCCCAATTAGCTATAAATTGTTAATTGGACTACATTAGATCGGCTCAACGTAGCCCAATTAGCTATAAACGGTTCATTGGACTACATTAGATCTGCTCAACGTAGCCCAATTAGCTATAAACGGTTGATTGGACTACATTACATCTGCTCAACATAGCCCAATTAGTTGTAAATGGTTAATTGGACTACATTAGAACTGCCATTTTAGCCCGATTAGCTATAAACTGTCAATTGGACTACGTTAGAACTGCTAAATTTAGCCCAATTAGCTATAAACGATTAATTGGACCACATTAGACCCGCTCAGCGTAGCCCAATTAGCTATAAATTGTTAATTGGACTACATTAGAACTTCTAAATTTAGCCCAATTAGCTATAAAAGATTAATTGGACTACATTAGATCTGCTCAACGTAGCCCAATGAGCTATAAACGGTTGATCGGACTACATTAGATCTGCTCAACGTAGCCCAATTAACTATAAACGGTTCATTGGACTACATTAGATCCGCTCAACATAGCCCATTTAGCTATAAACGGTTAATTGGACTACATTAGATCTGCTCAACATAGCCAAATTAGTTGTAAATGGTTAATTGGACTACATTAGAACAGCCATTTTAGCCCGATTAGCTATAAACTGTCAATTGGACTACGTTAAAACTGCTCAACGTAGCCCAATTAACTATAAACGGTTCATTGGACTACATTAGATCCGCTCAACATAGCCCATTTAGCTATAAACGGTTAATTGGACTACATTAGATCTGCTCAACATAGCCAAATTAGTTGTAAATGGTTAATTGGACTACATTAGAACAGCCATTTTAGCCCGATTAGCTATAAACTGTCAATTGGACTACGTTAAAACTGCTCAACGTAGCCCAATTAGCTATAAACGGTTAATTGGACTACATTAGATCTGCTCAACGTAGCCCAATTAACTATAAACGGTTCATTGGACTACATTAGATCCGCTCAACATAGCCCATTTAGCTATAAACGGTTAATTGGACTACATTAGATCTGCTCAACATAGCCAAATTAGTTGTAAATGGTTAATTGGACTACATTAGATCTGCTCAACGTAGCCCAATTAGCTATAAATTGTCAATTGGACTACGTTAAAACTGCTCAACGTAGCCCAATTAGCTATAAACGGTTGATTGGACTACATTAGATCTGCTCAACGTAGCCCAATTAGCTATAAATGGTTAATTGGACTACATTAGAACTGCCGTTGTAGCCCGATTAGCTATAAACTGTCAATTGGACTACGTTAAAACTGCTCAACGTAGCCCAATTAGCTATAAACGGTTAATTGGACTACATTAGAACTGCTAAATTTAGCCCAATTAGCCATAAACGATTAATTTGACCACATTAGAACTGCTCAACCTTGGCCGAATAGCTGTAAATAGTCAATTGGACTACATTAGACCCGCTCAGCGTAGCCCAATTAGCTATAAATGGTTAATTGGACTACATTAGAACTTCTAAATTTAGCCCAATTAGCTATAAAAGATTAATTGGACTACATTAGACCTTCTAAATTTATCCCAATTAGCAATAAACGATTAATTGGACTACATCAGAACTGCTCAATGTAGTTTCCTTATTATTCAACTAATAATGTCTTCTATAGCTATAAAAACGACGAATCTAAATGCCAATTTGTGCCCAAAATGGCAACATTGATAGAGGCCCAACTTTATTGGGCTCCCTGTTCTAAAAAAGTAGCCCAATAGTAGTAGCTAGCACAGCAAAGCAGTAAATAATTGTATTTATTTATGTTTTTTCTTCTTTTTTTTTTATAGTGGGTTCTTTTCAAGTTGATTGCTCACGCAATTTTGGTTCCTTTACTATTTATTTACGGCCGTTGGGTACTCGCATTGGTCAACGTACTTCCCGTCGGATGGATGGCACTCGAGTAATTTGTTTAAATTAATTTTAATTCAAGATTTGTAATAATGTTTGGTTTTTTAGGTATTATAAAGTCCCTTTAGGAAACACGGGTGTTTATGATCCGACGGAAATTCACAGGAAAGGGCAACTCAAACGTCATATGAGGGATTCGATGATTTTTCTCGGCTGGCATTTAGTTGCATTTTTTGTTTATCTTTATTGGTGAGTGGTCATTAGAGAGGATACTTGGGGGGAGTAAGCCTTCGGCGTAATCGTAATCATAATTACGATTACGCCAAACTCTGGAGCCTTATATATAATCTGAAATTATTTTGTTTACAGTTTGATTGTTTCACTCCTAGAAGACGATCCGCTCCAAAAATCACCGACAAATGTTCCAGAATTCTAATCATGGAGTTCACAAACGCGACCTTAACTTGGCCTAAGTTCAACATTGAAACTTGGTCGGACTATCTTTATCTTTTGTACCATTTAGTGTTAATTTTTTCGTTGGCGTTTATGACGTCGTTGTTCGTCCTTTTTGTCCGGAAAAGTAAAATGAAAGAAATTTCGTTTAACGCGAAACGTACTTTGTTGATAACCGCGCATCCGGATGACGAGTGCATGTTTTTTGGTCCGACGATCCTCCACGTTTTGAAAACTTCAAAACTTTATTTGATTTGTTTAAGCAACGGGAATTATTATGGAAAAGGGGAAGAAAGAAAAGACGAACTTTGGAATAGCTGCACCACATTAGGCATGAATCCGAATCACCTCTTTTTGTACAAGCATGACCTTCTATTCGATGACCCTTTAGAAGACTGGGATCCTAAGTTAATCGCAGACATAATATTGAACCAGATAGAAACTTTGGATATCGAAGCGGTGATTTCTTTCGACCGAAATGGCGTGAGCGGCCATAAAAACCACGTCGCCATCTTTAAAGCTTTTCAGCATCTCAAAACCAACGAACTTTTCCCCGAAAACTGCGAATGCTACGTCCTCGACAGCGTGAGTTTCTTTCGAAAGTTCATCGGCATCATCAACATCCTTTTCGACATGTTCTCCACTCATATTTTAACATGTTCGTTCCAGGAGCAGAAAATCGTCAAATCCGCGATGGAAAAGCACAAATCCCAATATGTCTGGTTCAGAAAACTTTTCATGTTTTTTTCTCGCTACACTTACATAAATACGTTGACTCGGACCAGTTGACTATTTTCTAGTCACTAAAAATAAATAAAAATTAATGTCTAGTCTTTCCAATTTTTGTATTCTTGAAATATAAATTTATGACATTTTTAGTTCATGTGTTTTCCCACTAGAGGACTCATGTCATCATGAACTTGGACTTTCCCTGTCGAAATAATCATCTTGTTGGTCGTTTTCCCACATTTCTAAGTCATCGTAGGCCGCATTTGAGTCGACAGTTCTGAAAAAAATGTAAAATAAATTTTTTTTTGTAAAATCCTACGTGTAGTCAAATTCTGCGTCTTTGCCGCCCAGAAAATCAGAAAAGACCCTCGATCTGAACTCATTGACTAAAAGAGCTTTTTCATTGTCGGTAAGATCCTTTTGTCGAGAGTTTTCCAACACCCTAAAACAGAAATATGAGAATTGTTTAAAGAAATTTCCAGGAATTACTTTTTTGATGAAGATGGCGAATCTTCGGAGATTTCGCCCCAATTGGCGACCGCAGTCGTTTCAGTTTCGAGCGTAATACCCATCGCATTGAAATCATCTCTGATTTCCTTCTTAAATTTAGAATCAGTAACGTTTTTCTCCAAAATGTGCGAGAAAATCGAAAAAAATCTGCAAAAAAGGTTGATTAAAAAAGAAAGTTAATATCGGACATTACGATCGGTCTTCTGGTTCTTTGGAATCCATTTCTTGTTTTTCGTTTTCGGACAAATATTGCCCGACTAATTCTTCATACAATAATGGGTTCCGACGTTTCATTTCGTCGTCGGTGAAATATTCGTTTTCCACGCATAATCTCTTCAGAGCCTCTAATCGACGATTTCGAACCTGCGACTGAAAATTTTAAATTGGATAAGTTTTAGGGAGGTTAAAAATGAATCGTAAAATTATTGTGAAAAAAAAATACAATTTTTTAAGAAAATTGTAAAAAAAATACAATTTTTTAAGAAAATTGTAAAAAAATACAATTTTTTAAGAAAATTGTAAAAAATACAATTTTTTAAGAAAATTGTAAAAATACAATTTTTTCAGAAAATTGTAAAAATGCAATTTTTTCAGAAAATTGTAAAAATGCAATTTTTTCAGAAAATTGTAAAAATGCAATTTTTTCAGAAAATTGTAAAAATGCAATTTTTTAAGAAAATTGTAAAAATACAATTTTTTAAGAAAATTGTAAAAAATACAATTTTTTAAGAAAATTGTAAAAAAATACAATTTTTTAAGAAAATTGTAAAAAAATACAATTTTTTAAGAAAATTGTAAAAAAAATACAATTTTTTTAAAAAATTGTAAAAAAATACAATTTTTTTAAGAAAATTGTAAAAAAAATACAATTTTTTGAGAAAATTGAAAAAATGCAATTTTTCGAGAAAATTGTATAAAAAAAAATAAATAAATAAATAAAATTTTTTGAGAAAATTGATACAATTTTCTAAGAAAATTGTAAAAAAAATACAATTTTTTAAGAAAATTGTAAAAATAGAATACAATTCAAAAAAATTGTAAAAAAAATTTTGAGAAAATTGTAATTTTGAAAAATAGAAAAAAAAATACCTACAATTTTTCGAGAAAATTGTATAAAAAAAAATAAATAAATAAAAAATTAGAATTTTTTGAGAAAATTGAAAAAACAAAAAAATACAATTTTTTAAGAAAATTGTAAAAAAAATACAATTTTTTGAGAAAATTGAAAAAATGCAATTTTTTGAGAAAATTGTATAAAAAAATAAATCAATAAAAAATTAGAATTTTTTGAGAAAATTAAAAAAAAAAACACAATACAATTTTCTAAGAAAATTCTAATACAATTTTTTGAGAAAATTGAAAAAAAAAAATACAATTTTTCGAGAAAATTGTATTAAAAAATAAATCAATAAATAAATTAGAATTTTTTGAGAAAATTTGAAAAAAATATGATTACGATTACGTCAAACTCTGACCACCTAGAGTGCCCATCATGCATTTCATGAGGGTCCTGTTGCTGGTGACCCCCTGAGAGCTCACCTTGCTTTTCGCCTTCCCTTTCGAAAGCTCATTCAGATAAAAATTAACTTCATAATCGTCCCTCCCGTTAAAATATTCAAGATGCTCTTCCTTCAGGTATTTCCCGTATTTGGACAAAAAGAGAGGCTCGCTTTTCTCAAGAATCTGTCTCGCGATTTCGTATTTTTCCTCGCAAGTTAAATCCGGGTCGCCGATTTGTTGGCTTTTAAAATGGGCGACCTCGTTGAGCGAAAGATGTTTTAAAAGCGACTCCTTCAAGTTTTCCCCTTCACTTTCCACTTCCATTGAAAAAATCTCATTTAAAACCAAAAGTCACAGATTATATTCACTTATATACTCAAAAACAAAACATAACTCAAAACAAGGAAGGTTACATTGATAAGGAGGTTATCTTGATAAGCAATTTTGTGATAGCAGTGTTGCCAACAACCAACATGACAAAACTTTCTCCCTCTACCCAAAGGGATCAATAAAACAAAAACAAATTGAAAATCGTGTATTCTTCCATTAAAAATGAACAAACCGTTTAAAAGTATTAGTACAGGCATAGACTAAACACGTGTTTAGTCTATGGTACAAGTGTACCAACCTCAAAACCATAAAATTTCCCTTTTAAAAAAATACTTTTTATGAATAAATTTCCACATTCCCATGTAAATTTTGATGATTTATTGTTATTTCTTTTGTCTCATATGTAAAATTAAGACATTTTTCAATGACAGACTTTTTGTGACGTAATTTGAATGTGATGGGACGACATGAAGGATGGGTGGGGACTAGAAACCTGTTAGATAACTGAGCGTGATTACGATAAGTCCTTTCCTGGATAAAGAGAAACCCGAAGAATTAAATGGATTATGGATAAAGAATTATTGAAATCCTTGCCGAAAGGACTGATCGTTTATGAGAATCAAGTCGCCGGACACAACGCCAACCCTATTGGTACGTCCGTTCATTTTTCGGCTTATTTATGAGAACATTTTTTAGGAGTACTTAAAAGTTCAGACGGTTCCATATTGAAGCCTCTTTTGAAAGAGCCACAGAGCACGTGCGAGGTTGAATTTTATAAAAGTCTCGAGTCTGATGGCGTTCTTGGCGAGTTAAGACGATTCACGCCTCAATTTCGTGGAACTTCAACCCTCAGTATTAAAGGAAATGGTAATTTTATCTTTTTGTGCCTGTTAAGTTGGCTGCACTGACTTCTCTGAGGTCAAAGCATCGTGGTTGGCTGCACTTGCCTGGTAACACTACTGTTGACAACCAGTGCTACCAATCAATTCTAAACCCAAATTCCCCCTCCCATTTTTCAGTTTTTGACTTCTAGCTCAAAAACCATCAGTTTTAGCGACTTGACCACTTAGCACAAAATTAAAGATTATTAAATTCTGCTTCTTATGAGCTTTCAAAAGTCAAAATTGGCCCATCCGTTCAGGAGATAGCTCAAAGTTTAAAACTTTTGTGGGTCTCAGTTCAGCCAACTTAGGCCGATTAATTTACCCCTCTTTTTGTGTTTTAGATATTAGATTTTTAAAGTTGGAAGATATGACAGATAGAGCGGTCAAGCCTTGTGTGATGGATGTAAAAATAGGTTTGAGAACTTGGGCTCCTGACGCTTCCGAAGCCAAAAGAAGAATCGAAGAAGTATTTACTTACTCTATGGTTTATTATTACTATTTTTGAATATAGGAAAAGTACAAATCGACCAGAGGAGCTTATAAATTCTGCATTCCTGGTTATAAAGTTTTCAACATCCGGGAGCAAAAAGTACTCGTCTTCAGCAAAGATGATGGAAAAAAATTGCTCGCTGAAGATGTTCCAAAAGGTTTCGTCGTTCCCAATTTATGTGTTGATTTTAATATTTTTCTTTATAGCGTTTAAAGACTTTTTGAATTACGAATCCGGCCACATGGGGTTCCTCATCGACCATTATTTGCCTCTAATGAGCGAAATGATCAACTGGTGGACAAAACAGCGAGTTCTCCATTTGTATTCGAGTTCGCTCCTTTTTTTCTACGACGCTCACAAATTAGAAAAAGGCGAAAGATGCGACGCGGATTCTTGGATCAAAGTGAAGATGATCGATTTCGCTCACGCGGTACCTGCCCAATCGTTGGACACTAATTATACAAATGGACTTACAAGCCTTTATGAATTGTTAAAAAAACTAAGACTGGAATACACATAATTTATTTTCACCATAGAATCTCTTTATTTTCACCTTCAAGTTTATGCGACTTCATAAGTTTGCAACACTTCTTTAATTATTTTGGCAGTCGCTAAACTACAGCCATGGATTAACTTCGGATATCTTCCTTTAAGTAAACCAATCTGGCAACATTGGACTGCTCATTAGCTATAAAGTATAATTTGGTTAATTGGACTACATTAGAACTGCTCAATGTAGCCCAATTAGCTATTAACGGTTAATTGGACTACATTGGATTTGTTCAATGTAGTCCAATTAGCTATAAACGGTTAATAATTGGACTACATTAGAACTGCTCAATGTTGCCCAATTAGCTATAAAATATAAATGTTTAATTGGACTATATAAGACACACTCAACGTCGTACAATTAGCTAAAAACGGTTAATTGGACTACATTAGACCAGCTCAACGTAGCCCAATTAGTTATAAATGGTTAATTGGACTAAATCAGAATGGTTCAATGTAGCCCATTTAGCTATAAACGGTTAATTCGACTACACTAGAACCGCTCAGTGTAGCCCAATACGATAAAAAGTGTTCAATTGGACTACATCAGAACGGCTTAATGTAGCAAAATAAGCTAAAAAGTGTTAAACTGGAGTACATTAGAACCGCTCAATGTAGCCCAATAAACTAAAAAGTGTCCAATTGGACTACATTAGACTTAACTCAACGTAGCCCAATTAGCTATAAACGGTCAATAGGACTACATCAGAACTGCTCAATGTAGCCCAATAAGATAAAAGGTGTTAAATTGGACTACATTAGACTTAACTCAACGTAGCCCAATTAGCTATAAACGGTCAATGAGACTACATCAGAACTGCTCGATGTAGCCCAATAAGGTAAAAAGTGTTAAATTGGACTACATTAGAACCGCTCAATGTATCCCAATAAGCTAAAAAGTGTTCAATTGGACTACATTAGAACTGCTAACTTCAGCCCAATTAGCTATAAACGGTTAATTGGACTACATCAGAACTGCTCAATGTAGCCCAATAAGCTATAAAAGTGTTAAATTGGACTACATTAGAACCGCTCAATGTAGCCCAATAAGCTAAAAAGTGTTCAATTGGACTACATTAGACTTAACTCAACGTAGTCCAATTAGCTATAAACGGTCAATAGGACTACATCAGAACTGCTCAATGTAGCCCAAATAAGCTAAAAGGTGTTAAATTGGACTACATTAGACTTAACTCAACGTAGCCCAATTAGCTATAAACGGTCAATGGGACTACATCAGAACTGCTCGATGTAGCCCAATAAGCTAAAAAGTGTTCAATTGGACTACATTAGAACCGCTCAATGTATCCCAATAAGCTAAAAAGTGTTCAATTGGACTACATTAGAACTGCTAACTTCAGCCCAATTAGCTATAAACGGTTAATTGGACTACATCAGAACTGCTCAATGTAGCCCAATAAGCAAAAAAAGTTAAATTGGACTACATTAGAACCGCTCAATGTAGCCCAATAAACTCTAAAGTGTCCAATTGGACTACCTACATCAGAACTGCTCAATGTAGCCCAATAAGATAAAAGGTGTTAAATTGGACTACATTAGACTTAACTCAACGTAGCCCAATTAGCTATAAACGGTCAATGAGACTACATCAGAACTGCTCGATGTAGCCCAATAAGGTGAAAAGTGTTAAATTGGACTACATTAGAACCGCTCAATGTATCCCAATAAGCTAAAAAGTGTTCAATTGGACTACATTAGAACTGCTAACTTCAGCCCAATTAGCTATAAACGGTTAATTGGACTACATCAGAACTGCTCAATGTAGCCCAATAAGCTAAAAAGTGTTAAATTGGACTACATTAGAACCGCTCAATGTAGCCCAATAAGCTTAAAAGTGTCCAATTGGACTACATTAGACCCGCTCAACGTAGCCCAATTAGCTATAAATAGTTAATTGGACTACATTAGAGCTGCTCAATGTAGCCCAATAAGCTAAAATGTGTTCAATTGGACTACATCAGAACTTCTAAATTTAGCCCAATTAGCTATAAAGTATAAATGTTCAATTGGACTACATCAGAACTGCTCAATGTAGCCCAATTAGCTATAAATGGTTAATTGGACAACATAATACCTATGATAATACATTAGAACTGCTCAACGTAGTCCAATTATCCATTGAATCACTCCAAGTAGACCAATTTTTGATAAATCGCCCAATCAGACAACCTTGAACTTAAAGTAGCAAAATTCTTTAGAACAAAATATTTTAGTGGACGTAGGCGGTTTAGAATTGATCGGTTGGCAACACTGCCTTCCTTCTCCCTAGTACACTTTTTGACAAATAGACTGCGCTGTTTACCCAACCACGTGCTGCACTCTACCAATTTATGTTTCCACTAATGTTTATCTTCTTGGCAATATGGTCGCCTACGTTTCGCTCCCTTATCAAGACTTTTCTGTTTTATTCCCTTTTCTTTTGTATTTAAAACCAGTAATCCATTAAATTATCTATTACTTCATCCAGAAACATCAAATTTTATAAATTTTCAAGTCTTTTTTCCTTTCTGTGATTTGAGTGAACCCCAAGGACTTCTATTCAGGTTATCAAGTTTCACGAATTGTTCAAATTATGAATATTTTCTCGCGTTTTATTTTTATGGACAGAATGTGTTTTGTTTGAAATTTTATGGACTTAAATATAAAGGATCCTGAGATCATGGAGCAAGGATTTTATCCAACTTCCTTCAAATATGAGGTACGTAACCTATCCAATTATTTTTTCATTTTATTCATTAAATTATCGATATTTTATTTATTTATGCTCAAATAAGTTTTTGTATATTCAAAAGTGTCAATTTAACATGTTTTTGAACTAATAGGACGTCAAGTGTGACACTTTTGTCTATCAAGTTTTTGTGCCCTAAATTTGAGTTTATCTCGGTTTTATGAAAGATTTACTTTTTTCAAGGTCTTGGAGATTTGAATTTTTTGTTAAAAAAATGCGAAAATGTGGGATGTGTCACTTTTTTAAGGGGTCAGGACGTCCTACTTTGGTCCGACAACCTGTTTCAAACTCGTTTTTTCACTTTTAATCTAAATATAGGATTGATTAATATTCTGAAGATTTCATGGGATTGTTTGGGACAACATGCTTTGGTTGACAGGGTTGCCAACGTTGTATAGAATTCATAAGGTACTAGTGTTGCTGGGTTGCCGGTTTGGGGCAAATTGGGCTACCTTACATGATCAAAAGTTGCCAGTTTGGACCATTTATCGTGAATTGGGCTTCACTCTGGCTCAAAACTCGCCAGTTTGGACGGTTGATTGCAAATTGGGCTACACTTGAGGGTCAAAAGTTGCCAGTTTGGACCATTTATCGTGAGTTGGGCTACACTGCTGGCTCAATACTCGCCAGTTTGAACGATTGCTTGCAAATTTGCATTTTTGGGCGGTTTATTCCGAATTGGACTACACCACGTGGTCAAAATTTGCCAGTTTAGATAAGTTATTGGAAATTGGACTACACTATATGGTCAAAATTTGCCAGTTTAGACGATCGATCGCAAATTGGGCTACACTGCATGGCCAAAAGTTGGTTGGGCGATTTATCTCAAATTGGGCTACACTATATGGTCAAAGTGGCCAGTTAAGAGGATTTAATGCGAATTGGACTACACTGCTGGCTCAAAACTCGCCAGTTTGGACGATTGGTTGCGAATTGGGCTACACTTAGAGTCAGAAATTGCAGTTTGGACCATTTATCGTGAGTTGGGCTACACTGCTGGCTCATTACTCGCCAGTTTGGACGATTGATTGCAAATTGGGCTGCACTACATGGATAAAAGTTGACATTTTTGGGCGATTTATTCCGAATTGGACTACACCAAGTGGTCAAAATTTGCCAGTTTAGATAAGTTATTGGACATTGGGCTACACTATATGGTCAAAATTTGCCAGTTTAGACGATCGATCGCAAATTGGGCTACACTGCTTGGCCAAAAGTTGGTTGGGCGATTTATCTCAAATTGGGCTACACTATATGGTCAAAGTGGCCAGTTAAGAGGATTTAATGCGAATTGGACTACACTGCGGGCTCAAAACTCGCCAGTTTGGACCATTTATCGCGAGTTGGGCTACACTGCTGGCTCAATACTCGCCAGTTTGGACGATTGATTGCAAATTGGGCTACACTACATGGAGAAAAGTTGACATTTTTGGGCGGATTATTCCGAATTGGACTACACCACGTGGTCAAAATTTGCTAGTTTAGATAAGTTATTGGAAATTGGACTACACTATATGGTCAAAATTGTCCAGTTTAGACGATCGATCGCGAATTGGGCTACACAGTGGCAGTGGCATGGCCAAAAGTTGGTTGGGTGATTGATCTCAAATTGGGCTACACTATATGGTCAAAGTGGCCAGTTAAGAGGATTTAATGCGAATTGGACTACACTGCTGGCTCAAAACTCGCCAGTTTGGACGATTGATTGCGAATTGGGCTACACTTCAGGGTCAGAAATTGTCAGTTTGGGCCATTTATCGTGAGTTGGGCTACACTGCTGGCTCAATACTCGCCAGTTTGGACGAATGATTGCAAATTGGGCTACACTACATGGAGAAAAGTTGACATTTTTCGGCGGTTTATTCCGAATTGGACTACACCACGTGGTCAAAATTTGCCAGTTTAGATAAGTTATTGGAAATTGGGCTACACTACGAGGTCAAAATTTGCCAGTTTGGACGATTGATCGAAAATTGGGCTACACTGCATTGCCAAAAGTTGGTTGGTCGATTTATCTCAAATTGGGCTACACTACAGGCTCAAAGTGGCCAGATAAGATGATTTAATGCAAATTGGGCTACACTACAAGGTCAAAATTTTCCAGTTTGGACGATTTATCGAAAATTGGGCTACGCTAAAGGGTCCAAAGTTGCCAGTTTGGGCGACCTATTGGAAATCGGGCTGCACTACATGATCAAAAATTGAAATGATTCACAGTTTTGGCCACGCTGCTTGGTTCAAAATTGCCATTTTGGGCGTTTTATTGCAAATTGATGGAAGATGTCCTCAATGACTACAGGCTTATCCATAAATGGACAGAAAATCTGAGTTGTTTTCATGTTATCCGAGTTTAACTAGTTCATTATTCTCCTTTTTTGTCCACTCTTAATTTTAGAATAAAGTAGCAACAATGGATCTTCGTCACGATCCCGATCCTCCTTGGTCGTGTCTCCGCATTTCACTTCCGCTTCGCAACAACGGGTCCATCACTCCCATCCAGTAGCTCGTTTAGATAATTATCATGGCTAATATCATAGGAGATGTTCAGAACTATAGCCCAGGCATCTTAGGATATTTAGCGGGAAAATTAGGTACAGTCGTAATCTCCATCATATTTTATGTTTTTCTGGTCGCTGATTACGAATCTGAAGTTTGCCAACAAATATTTTGCCCGGAACCTTGTCAAAATTGCAAAAAAAGTCAAAATTTTGGCACTTTTTGAGGTTTTTTGATTATATCTCAAAAACTATAGGTTTTGGCAATTTGGCCATTTAGTAAAAAAAGAAAGCCTATAAAATTACCTAAAAATCCATTAATCATTTGTCTAATTCTGTCCAGCCGTTCGGCAGCAATCGACGGTCAAAAAAGACCTCCGTTTTATGGCCGATAAGGATTAAAACAATTAAGGTGGGTTTGACGGCGGTCAACGGTGTGGGAGAACTTTCCGTCCGATTGAGCTCGGACTAGTCTCATTTTAAAGGTAATTTAGTGCTTGTTCTTTTAAAAGTTGTCCGAATCCTATAACTATTATAGTTTTGGCTCCAGAGCCAAAAACGTAAGTCGAAACGTGAACGGCAATTCTAGGTTTTACACACATATTTGGCTCTGGAGCCAAAGCTATTATAGATAGCGAATCCGGACTACTTTTGTTTAAACAAGTGATAAATTACCTTTAAAATGAGGGTAGTCCGGTTTTGGTGCAACGAATAGCTTTGGCTCCAGAGCCAAACGTATAATTGAAAAATTGAAGGTAACTCATATTTTTTTCATACATATTTGGCTCTGGAGCCAAAAGTATTATAGATGCCGTATTCGGACAACTTTTAAAAGAACAAGTGATAAATTACCTTTACAATGAGTATAGTCCGGTTTAGATCCGATGATTAGCTTTGGCTCCAGAGCCAAAAACGTAATCGATAATTTAGCGATGTGTCAAATTTGCACTTACATATTTGGATCTAAAAACAAAGGTATTATAGATACCGTATCCCGGCTACTTTTACGGTAATAAGCGCTTAATTACCTTTAAAATGAGTCTAGTCCGGTTTGGATCAGATTAGAAGCTTTGGCTCCAGAGCCAAAAACGTACCTAAAATGTGATCGATAATTCAAATTTTCACTTACAAATTATGCTATAAAACCATAGGTATTATAGATACTATATCCGGACTACTTTTACACCAACAAGCGCTCAATTACCTTTAAAATGAGACTAATTTGGTTTGGCTCCGACCATTAGCTTTGGCTCGAGAGCCAAAAAAGTCTTCGAAAATTGGATCGCTTTAGTT
This sequence comes from Orius laevigatus, assembly GCA_018703685.1. Classification (NCBI taxonomy): domain Eukaryota; kingdom Metazoa; phylum Arthropoda; class Insecta; order Hemiptera; family Anthocoridae; genus Orius; species Orius laevigatus. Next base: position 24,014 of record JAGWEN010000973.1, on the reverse strand, counting down.
GATGACCACTACTTTTAATTTTGAACATGTTCCTGGACAGCGATCCCACTACTGCGTCCATTAATAAGTGTAATTAATCCAATTTGATATCATTAGTATCATAAAGTATCAAAATAGACGTGGTTCCCTCTGAAATAGCATGTAAAAATGGGTGTTTTACCCGTTTTTTGAATTTTGACCTTTTTCAGCGCTCTCTAACGGCCGTTTCTTGAGTCCGAATTTCGCAAATCTTTAACGGATTTTATAGCAAATTTTATGAGCTTTCATTTTGTACTGAGCAGAAAAGTTGCTTAAATCAATAGTTTTTGAGATATAGTCAAAAAACCTCAAAAAGTGCCAAAATTTTGACTTTTTTTGCAATTTTGACAAGGTTCCGGGCAAAATTTTTGTTCGCAAACTTCAGATTCGTAATCAGCGACCCAAAAAACATAAAATAAGATGGAGATTACGACTGTACCTAATTTTCCCGCTAACTGCCCTTTTTTGATCTAAGATGCCTGGGCTACTAGCCAATCTGCCCATCTTTGCTCAGTTTCTAATCAATCCTGCCTGGTGTTTCAAGATTTTTCGCCTCCTTGTGTGTATAATTTTCCACGCCTTTTCCTCATGTCCAGCGGTCAGTAACCCTGGAACGTCCCGATTGTTCGTAAGGTCTCGAAAAAAGTCTCCGGACGCCCTTTAAAACTTTCAGACCGGAAATAAGCCGTAAGAGCCATTTTTCAATAGTAGCGTTGACGACTTCTCGATTATGGAACATGTACGTTGCACGTGGGAGTTCATTAGTTTAGAATATTTATGGCTAAATCAAAAACATCGACTTAATCACTCGTACAAGCACTTTTTTCGTACGAAAACTTCTTCTATTCTATGTTTCCGTTCTCACAAATCATCTTGACAGAGAAAGCAGAAGCAGTGGTTAATTAAACGTGACATTTTCCAGAGTTGGACTTTCATTTGTTCAATAAATTATGACAAGGGTTTGCTAACGTGCACATTTTGACCTCTAGTTTGCTTCTAAGTGTACTCTTTTGCTTCCAGAATCCAAAAAAAGGACCAAAAATCCGAAAACTTAAACTTTTTCTTGCTTGGAACCCTCCGGGGTTGCCTCATTAGCCATGTTGACAGTTTGAGTGACTAATCGCAAATTGGACTATACCACGTGGTAAAAAGTTGCCAATTTGGGCTATTTATCGCTAATTTGGACTACAAATTGTTGTAAAAAGTTGCAAATTTGGACGATTTATGGACTAAACTACGTGGTCCAAAGTTGCCAGCTTATAAATTTATTATCGCTAATTTGACTACACCACGTAGTAAAAAGCAAAATTTGCACGATTTATCGCTAATTGACTATAAGTGGTCGGAAGTTGCCAGTTTGAACAATTTATAGCTAATTGGACTACAGTAGGTAGTCCAAAGGTGCCAGTTTATACAATTTATTATCTCTAATTGGACTATACCACGTAGTATAAAGAAAAATTTGCACATTTATCGCTAATTGGTTTCCACTATGTGACTTAAAGTTGCCAGTTTGGACAATTTATCGCTAATTTGGACAACAACACGTGGTAAAAAGTTGCAAATTTGGACGATATCTCACTAATTGGACTACAAAAGTGGTCCGAAGTTGCCAGTTTGGACACTTGATCGACAATGGGACTACAGTAGGTAGTACAAAGGTGCCAATTTTACTCACTTCCTCGATTTCTGGGCCTCCAATATTACACAACCGTTGGCATACTCAAAGATTCAGCCGTTTCCTGCCATTTGTTTCTATAACGCAATATGTTTATAACAGTTGTAATCCATTTTTTTTTCGTTCTTTTCGTGTTCTATCGATTCGAATATGTAATCATTTTTTATCTCATTATAATATTAGCAAAAGCGATTGAAATTTCTATGTTTTCACAACTTATACGCGCTCTCGTTTTTTTAAAGGTCCCAGTTGGGCAATGGGGGAAAGTGTTTGTTTTGAAAATTATCGTTTAAGGAGGACGGTTTTCGAGATATTTGAGTTCTAAGGCTAAAAGTCGAGAAACAACGTCAATGTTTAAACCTCCATATCTCTAGAACGGCTGGACCGAATTTTTCGATTAAGCACTTTTTAGAAAGCTCTTTTCAAGCCCTTTCCAAAAGATTAATTGGTTCGATCCCCTAAATCCAACCGTTTTCGAGATATTTGAGTTTTAAGGCTAAAAGACGAGAAACAACGTCAATGTTTAAACCTCCATATCTCTAGAACGGCTGGACCGAATTTTTTGATTAACCACTTTTTAGAAAGCTCTTTTCAAGCCCTTTCCAAAAGATTAAATGGTCCGATCCCCTAAATCCAACCGTTTTCGAGATATTTGAGTTTAAAGACTACCAAACTTCAAACCTCCGTATCTCGAGAACAGCTGGACCGATTTATTCGGCAGACCAATTTTTGAAAGCTCTTTTCAAGCCCTTTCCGAAAGATTAAATGGTCCGATCCCCTAAATTCAACCGTTTTCGAGATATTTGAGTTTAAAGAATACCAAATTTCAAACCGGAGGAAGAAAATTTTTTTCGGAAAAAGTGCTCTCAGATCAGTCTAGAGTTTTTCGAATCAAAGAGAATGCGCTTTTCAGAAAAAAAAATCGGACCATTTTTAGTGCCCAAAACGGGGAAAAAACTTTTGGGGCCGAATATGCTGCGATCTATTGACTCAGAAACAAAAAAAAAATAAAGGTCGTCTCCGCCTTAAGAAGGAAAACTTCGCTTTCAAATGGTTCATTGGCATAACTATGACCATTCCTAATAGCTAGCACAAAGGGTTCTAGTGGCATAGGCTTCGTTTGTTTCTATGTCGCTGTACAGCTGCTGAACATACACCAAGGTATTGTTTCCATCATAGGAATGCTCTAACCCGACGGTTATTTTGATGAAACGTTACTCTTTCGGGTCGAGATTAAAGAGAAGGATGTTAGTAGTGCTTTTCTCTGTCTGGTACGCGATGGCGAGTCGATATTTGGGTCACACGGAACCCGAGGCGGTCGAGGTCTCCGCCAGTCGTAGCATCGAAAGGAATACTCCGACGAAAGGGCCTCATCGCATCCTCTAATGGGTGATTCACAATTTTTTCGCCATTTTCATTTTTTCACGATTCCATCCGGTTTCATCAATAAGCTAAATTCGATGTCTGAAGCAGAGGGGAGCATAACAAGACTAAGTAGCTCCCAATTTATCAATTAGAGTTCTGTACGTCATTGAAAGTGCTTCTCTCTCTCTTTTTTCGGTGGGAGTTATTATGACTCAGTCCCAATGACGTCACCCCCCACCATCGGTTAGATTGCAAGAGTAGAGCAGCTGTCTCTCGAGCTTCAGTAGTGCATCGACACATGAGAAAACACGTCAATTTTTTTCGTTTCCTCCCAAATATTGTGTCTGTGATTCGTGTGTGCAGTGCCATGGAGTTTTTTGGATTAAAGAAAAATTAACAAAAACAAATATAAAAATCCAAAGGTATTCATCATCTTATCAATGTCCTAATCGCTTGAGACCAAGCATTCGCATATTCCTTGTTTATCTTATCTGCAGATAGCGAAGCTTTTAAATTGATCCTTGAAAACAAAGAAAAAACTCTTCTTTTGGAAAATGTTCTTGATGTCTTGTCGCTCTAGAAAGTGTCCTTTTAAATAATTATTTCCGGTTCGGATCGACTCTTTAGCGGATTTCCTTCAGCGCAAGCAGACGACCGTGGTCTTCATTATTCCGGACAGCTAAACGGAACGATATCATCATAAGTCGGTTTTAGGCACACAAAAAAATCGTTTTTTTCTATTCAATTTTGAAGGCAAATCATATAAATAGGGCCCTAGGACGACCAGGAAGCGTTCAATCAACAAACACAGGTCCTCAGTGGATTTTCAAGGGTTCAAGGCTAGAAATTATTAATGCCTCGACACCTACATAAAATGAAAAAGTCAACCCACATTAGGAAACCTATTGTCCCTCTTATGTAAGATTCTTGAGCCTTTATCATCACTTTTCAATACATTATTTCCACTTTCTAGTGGTGTATAAAAGAACAAATTCTGGTCAGTGAGGGGAAGCCCAAAAATTTCCTCGATTTATATAACGGTCAAAATATTGGATTTTTTAAAGCATTTTTGGATAGGGATTACCTAAACATAGCGGTCTTCAGGATATCAACTTTTCAAGTTCGTTCCTTTTATGAGATCTGCTGTGTATGTAGTTTAAGTCCCATTTTAGGGGCTAAGGAGTTCTGAGCGAGTTTTTGGTTAAGTTGCTCTTGGAAGGAGCTTTCCAACGGTAACATCAGTGAAAAATGGACGATTTCAAAGATGGAAGTAAAGTCAATTTTTGGGGTTAAGGAGCGTTCTAAGCGATTTTACACATTGAGTAGCTTTTTTAGCTCTTTAAAAGGGCTTTCTAACGGTATACGTATCGATAAAATCGGTCAAAAATTGAGGAAGTTACGGGTGTTTAACGTCCTCTATGTGTTTGATGTTCTTCCTCTTGAACCGAAAAGTCTTCAGTTTCAATGATCGTAAAGTCAATTTTTGGGGTTAAGGAGCGTTCTAAGCGATTTTACTCATTGAGTAGCTTTTTTAGCTCTTTAAAAGGGCTTTCTAACGGTATACGTATCGATAAAATCGGTCAAAAATTGAGGAAGTTACGGGTGTTTAACGTCCTCTATGTGTTTGATGTTCTTCCTCTTGAACCGAAAAGTCTTCAGTTTCAATGATCGTAAAGACAATTTTTGGGGTTAAGGAGCGTTCTAAGCGATTTTACTCATTGTGTAGCTTTTTTAGCTCTTTAAAAGGGCTTTCTAACGGTATACGTATCGATAAAATCGGTCAAAAATTGAGGAAGTTACGGGTGTTTAACGTCCTCTATGTGTTTGATATTCTTCCTCTTGAACCGAAAAGTCTTCAGTTTCAATGATCGTAAAGTCAATTTTTGGGGTTAAGGAGCGTTCTAAGCGATTTTACTCATTGAGTAGCTTTTTTAGCTCTTTAAAAGGGCTTTCTAACGGTATACGTATCGATAAAATCGGTCAAAAATTGAGGAAGTTACGGGTGTTTAACGTCCTCTATGTGTTTGATGTTGTTCCTCTTGAACCGAAAAGTCTTCAGTTTCAATGATCGTAAAGTCAATTTTTGGGGTTAAGGAGCGTTCTAAGCGATTTTACTCATTGAGTAGCTTTTTTAGCTCTTTAAAAGGGCTTTCTAACGGTATACGTAGCTTTAAAATCGGTCAAAAATTGAGGAAGTTATGGGTGTTAAACGTCCTTTATGTTTTTGATGATCTTCCTATGAACCGTAAAGTCTTCAGTTTTCAATGTTGCTAAAGAATTTAACGAAATTACGTAATTCGGGTGATAATGGCCTGAGGTTCTTAGCACATTTTTGTTCCCAAGGTTTTGAAATTTCCTTCTAACCTTGAGAGGGGGCTAATGGCAACCTTGGTTTTCGATTGGGGTTTGTCTGGACTAAGGCCCGAAATGACTGCCCGGCAGGATGTATGCTTGAAGGCGGACCGGAAAATTGGACCGTGACTGCTTTACCGGGCAGCTTAGCATTTGAAAACCGTTCGAATTGCATAATGGGAAACTATGAAATAATGAGCGATTTCGTCGTTTTACGGGTAAAAGAGTTCAGGGTCCCGAAATGCTACGTGGGACATCGTCCTCCACAATCCTACTCTTTATGAGGCGTCAATTTGAATAAATTCGATCGTTATTGAATAAATCCCACCCTCTTCTAAGGTGTAGGATACCGTATTTCATTCCCACACAAACATTGTATGCGTAAAATGTCAAAAATGCCCCTAGGCCAGTGGTTCCCAAACTGGGGGGCGTAAGCTGTCTCCCAGGCTCAAGTTTTGTGCAAATTTTCGTGAAAAACCTCAAAATCAACATTTGCAAAGCCTAATCTTCGTCAAAGAACCTATAAATCAACATTTATGAGGCATAATTTTCGTGAAAAACCGCTAAATCAACATTTATGAGGCCTAATTTTCGTCCAAAAACCTCAAAATTAACATTTTTAGAGTCAATTTTTCGTGAAAAACCTCAAAATTAACATTTAAAGCCTAATTTTCGTGAAAAATCTCAAAATTAACATTTGTAAAGCCTAATTTTGGTTAAAAAACCCCTCGAAATCAACATTTATGAAGCCTAATTTTCGTCCAAAAACCTCACAATCAACATTGAATAGGCTCAATTTTGGTGCAAATTTTCGTGAAAAACCTCAAAATCAACATTTGCAAAGCCTAATCTTCGTCAAAGAACCTATAAATCAACATTTATGAGGCATAATTTTCGTTCAAAAACCTCAAAATCGACATTTTTAGAGTCAATTTTTCGTGGAAAACCTCAAAATCAACATTTTTAAAGCCTAATTTTCGTGCAAAACCTCAAAATTTACATTTGGAAAGCCTAATTTTGGTGAAAAACCTCGAAATCAACATTTATGAAGCCCAATTTTCGTCCAAAAACCTCACAATCAACATTTTAAAAGCCAAATTTTCGCCCAAAACTTCAAAATCAACATTCTTAAAGCCTAATTTCGTCCAAAACCCCAAAATAGACATTTAAAAAGCCAAATTTTCGCCCAAAAACTCAAAATCAACATTCTTAAAGCCTAATTTTCGTCCAAAACCCCGAAATCGACATTTAAAAAGCCAAATTTTCGTCCAAAAACCTCGAAATCGACATTTAAAAATCCAAATTTTCGCCCAAAACCTTAAAATCAACATTCTTAAAGCCTAATTTTCGTCCAAAAACCTCGAAATCGACATTTAAAAAGCCAAATTTTCGCCCAAAACCTCAAAATCAACATTCTTAAAGCCTAATTTTCGTCCAAAAACCTCGAAATCGACATTTGAAAAGCCAAATTTTCGCCCAAAACCTTAAAATTAACATTCTTAAAGCCTAATTTTCGTAAAAAAAGACCTCAAAATCAACATTTATAAAGCTAAATTTTGGTGAAAAACCTCAAAATCAACATTTTTTAAGCCTAATTTTGGTCAAAAAACCTTGAAATCAACATTTATGAAGCCTAATTTTCGTCCAAAAACCTTGAAATCAACATGTAAAGAGCCAAATTTTCGCCCAAAACCTCAAAATCAACATTTTTTAAGCCTAATTTTGGTCAAAAAACCTCGAAATCAACATTTATGAAGCCTAATTTTCGTCCAAAAACCTCGAAATCAACATTTAAAAAGCCAAATTTTCGCCTAAAACCTCAAAATCGACATTTAAAAAGCCCAATTTTCGCCCAAAACCTCAAAATCAACATTCTTAAAGCCTGATTTTCGTGCAAAACTTTAAAATTAACATTTGTAAAGCCTAATTTTGGTGAAAAAACCTCGAAATCAACATTTATGAAGCCTAATTTTCGTCCAAAAGACCTCACAATCAACATTTAAAAAGCCTAATTTTCATTACAAGAAACAAGAAAAAAAAACAAACTTGGAATTGACAATTTTTCGTCAAAAACCTCCAAATCATGGTTATAAGAGCCAATTTTTGGTCAAAAAATGTCAAAATCAACGTTTTAAGTGCAATTTCTTTTATCAAAAACCTCAAAATCAACATTTTAAAACCCAAATTTAACATTTTAAAACCCAAAAATAGGCGTTCCTAAACCTCTTTAGGCCCTACACTATACTATACTTGTCAATCCCTTGATCTCCCGTTAATATTTTAATTTAATTCAATTTAATGCATGAACGATCTCTTAATTAAAAAAAAATGTTTTTAAAATATGAATTGTTACGACCGCTAAATCGAAAATGGAAGCTTTTTAACGGTTCTTTTTGTTAAAATGGCAACTTAAGGAGGTCGTCATGGATAATAACAAATTAATTAAGACCCTAAAAAGCCAAGAAAGGAAGGAGAACAGAGGAAAAATGAAGGAGAAGGATCGTGCGTGAAGGGGAAACAAAAATTAAAGAACGTTTTTAACAAAAGATGAGTCCTGTCTGGAACGCCTCCTGACTTAACTGGTTGACGTCAAAGAGGATCAATAGACCTTCCTGAAGGTCGTGAAAACTGGAAAACAAATTAAGAATTTTAGCTCGACTTGCTTGTTGACTCAAGTATGAAAATTCGAGATCGTTTTTCGATTGGAAGGACCCTTTTAGGTAGATTGTGAACTACATATTTTGAAAAGTACAAAGTATTGATAAGCTGGTTTGGAGCACTTTTCAATCGGTTTTGGGGAGCCATTTGAAGTGATTTGGGACCATATTTTATGTGGTTTTGGACCCTTTTTTGGGCTTGTTTGGACCCAATTTAAGATGTTAGGACCCAGTTAATAGTTATGCTGGTTTGGACCCCTTTACAAGTGAATTGGGCCCCTTTTTCATGTGGTTTTGAACCCATTTTAGGTATTTTGGCAAGTTTAGACCTCTTTTCAAGTGGTTGGGACCCATTTTAAGTGATTTGGGACCCCTTTTAATGTGGTTTTGGACCTTTTTTTTTTTTTTTTTGCTTGTTTGGACCCAATTTAAAACGTTAGGGCCCAGTTATGCTGGTTTGGACCTCTTTTTCTTCTTGGGGTTGGGACCCTTTTTCAAGTGTTTAGGACCCATTTTAAGTGATTTGGGACCCCTTTTTATGTGGTTTTGGACCCATTTTAAGTGATTTGGGACCCCCTTTTATGTGGTTTTGGACCCTTTTTTGGCTTGTTTGGACCTCTTTGCAAGTGGTTTGGACCCCTTTACAAGCGAATTGGGCCCCTTTTAATGTGGTTTTGAACCTATTTAAGGTATTTTGGCTAGTTTTGACCTCTTTTCCAGTGGTTGGGACCCATTTTTCAAGTGTTTTGGCCCCATTTATAGTGATTTGGGGACCCCTTTTATGTGGTTTTGGAACCTTTTTTGGCTTGTTTGGACCCAACTTAAGATGTTAGGACCCAGTTATTCTGGTTTGGACCTCTTTTCAAGTGGTTTGGACCCCTTTTCATGTGGTTTTGAACCCATTTTAGGTATTTTGCCTAGTTTATACCTCTTTTCCAGTGGTTGGGACCCATTTTAAGTGATTTGCGACCCATTTTAAGTGATTTGGGACCCCTTTTTATGTGGTTTTGGACCCCTTTTTTTGGCTTGTTTGGACCCAATTTAAGATGTTATGACCCAGTTAATATTTATGCTGGTTTGGACCTCTTTTCAAGTGGTTTGGACCCCTTTTCATGTGGTTTTGAACCCATTTTAGGTATTTTGCCTAGTTTATACCTCTTTTCCAGTGGTTGGGACCCATTTTAAGTGATTTGGGACCCCTTTTGTGTGGTTTTGGACCCAATTTGAGATATTTTCAAGTGTTTTGGACCCATTTTTAACGATTTTGGACCCCTTTTTATGTGGTTTTGGACCCATTTTTTTGGACTTGTTTGGACCCAATTTAAGATGTTAGGACCCAGTTAATAGTTATGCTGGTTTGGACCTCTTTTCAAGTGGTTGGGACCAGTTTTCAAGTGTTTGAGACCCATTCTAAGTAATTTTGGGCTTCTTTTATGTTACAATTTGGACTCCTTTACACAGTCACAGATTAGAGTAGCTATTTATCGCAAATTGGGCTACTTTTCGTGCCCTAAAGCTGACTTGGGCCACTCAGGAATCTCTATAATATGGGAACCCTGAAATTTTTCAAAGATTTACATTGAAGAGGTATCTTGTAGAACTGAAAGAAGTCTGACCCTGGTTTTGCTCCAAGGACGGACTTGCCTCTGAATCAGTCTAACGTGACGACCTCTAAAAACGTCGGCGAACAAGACAATGGTCAATCCAAAGGAACCTCTTGATTATCTACAACTATTTCACAATCGTCTACGCTCAAAATGACGTCCCCGCTTCCTCGTCGTCCATTTTCGAAGACAAAGAAACCCTTTTTCCGCTTTTCTTTCCAAGTCTTTCGCAATATTTCGTCCACTTCCTCAACTTTATTCAAATTTCGGTAATCTTGCGGTCTAACATTTCTCAAATTTTACCCGGAAGATATCAGCCACTGGGTCATAGACAAAATCTTTCATTTCCTGTACGATATTTTTAATTTTCGATTCTTTTATGGCGGGTTTATTGCTGCAATTTACGACTTTCTCCGGGTCGAGACATGGTATAACCGATGCTTTTGGAAAGAGAAATAAAAAAATTGAACTTCACTTTTCTGACCCAGAAACAAAAAAATTAGATTTCTTTTGATATTTCAAATATAAATAGTCCAGTCAAACTAAGCCTGGGGTTTAAAAAAAAAAAAAAGGTATTTTGTTTCTCTACGGCAATGTGTAGGGGTTGGTCCCCTTCAACCACAAAAAAGTCCATAACCGAGCGTTTTTAATGAGATTTTTTTCGTTTTTTTCCTAATATCTTGAAAACCGTAGGTCGTAGGCGAAAAGATTTTTAGTACAAAATTAAAGATTATTAAATTTCCTATAATTTTGAGCTGATACGATTTTTTGTAGGACCAAACGTATCGGAGCTACGAGGTTGCAAAAATCCATGGTTTTCTATTTTGACCTCTAAAGGACAGAAGACGTCATCTAATCAAAAAAGTGTACTTAATAAAAGTTGTAGAGAATTTAATTACCTTTAAGAACCAACCCTAAAAAAAATTTACGGTCAAAAGTCGGGGTGGGGGTAAATTTAAAAAAAAATTTCATTCAAAAATTGAAATTTCAAAAAAATGAATAAAAACAAAATTAAGGTTTATAAAATTTTCTACAAATTTGATTTACTAAGATTTTTTGTTGGACCAAACGTTTCTGAGCTACGAGGTGAGAAAAAAGCGGGATTTTCGAGTTTTTGCTATGAAAAAAATCAGATTTCAGAATCAATTAACGACCAACAGGTAGGGGTGGGGGTAAATTTCAAAACACTCAAAAAAATTCAGTCAAAAAAATTTTTTTTTAATTTTTGAATGAAATTTGTTTTGAAATTTTTTTAAATTTACCCCCACCCCTCCCTATCTATCGTTAATTGCTTTTTGGGAGTTGTTTTCAAAAGGTAATTAAATTCTCTACAAATTTTATCAAGTCCACTTTTTTTATTAGATGACGTCTTCTGTCCTTTAGAGGTCAAAATAGAAAACCCCAGTTTTTTGCGACCTCGTAGCTCAGAAACGTTTGGTCCTACGAAAAAATCATATTAGCTCAAAATTATGGCAAATTTAATAATCTTTAATTTTGTACTAAAAATTATTTCGCCTACTATTTACGGTTTTCGAGATATTGGCGAAAAAACGAAAAAAATCACCTTAAAAACGCTCCTGACGCCGGGTTTCGGTTATGGACTTTTTTTGGTTAATCATGGGACCAACCTCTTCACATTTCTGTAGAGAAACAAAATAACTTTTTTTCTTCTTTTATTTGGCCTTTTCGAGCTTAGTTTGACTGGACTAGTACCCCAAGAATGATAACCGTCCAAGTAAAGCCCTTGTTAATTACAAAGTTGTCATGGGGGGGATTTGATATCCGTGAACAGGCGAAAAAAAAAGTGTAACCGCAAAACGTAATATTTACGGTTTGGACGGTCTTGAAAGTTATTTTCCCCGGGCGTTTGCCCGATTGCTGTCCGACCGAAACGGATCTCCTAACGGTGGAAAGTCTGCTGAAGAAGAAAGAGAAAAAAAAAAACCGAATAAAAGAAGTCTTGAACCATAGGCAGAATAAAAGTGAAATTTTAGGAAGCACAGGAATTTATTGGTTTCGCCTTAAAAGATATCACGTCCAAACAATTTCCAAACTGATAAAACAGGGAAGAGTTCGTAAAAAAAAAATTTCCCCAAATTATGTTTTATTTTGATAACATTTCAAGAAATCATTAGCCAAAGATAATCAATTTATCACCTAGCCTTCGATTAGATAACATTATTTAAAAGGAAAATAAAAAGCAAAACAAAATTTGCGATAAATTAACTTTAAGCTGTGTAATTGAGTCCAAATTGTCAACTTTTGGGCACGTAAAGTAGCCCAATTTGCGATAAATTGTTTGTCAACTTTTGGGCGCGTAAAGTAGCCCACTTTGCGATAAATTGCTACGATTCACTTTGGACTGTGTAAAGGAGTCCAAATTGTCAACTTTTGGGCACCTAAAGTAGCCCAATTTGCGATAAATTGCTACTATTCACTGTAGACTGTGTAAATGAGTCCAAATCGTCAACTTTTGGGCACCTAAAGTAGCCCAATTTGCGATAAATTGCTACTATTCACTTTAGACTGTGTTAATGAGTCCAATTCGTCAACTTTTGGGCACATAAAGTAGCCCAATTTGCGATAAATTGCTGCTATTCACTTTAGACTGTGTAAAGAAATCCAAAGTGTGAACTTTTGGGCACGTAAAGTAGCCCAATTTGCGATAAATTGCTACTATTCACTTTAGACTGTGTTAATGAGTCCAATTCGTCAACTTTTGGGCACCTAAAGTAGCCCAATTTGCGATAAATTGCCACAACTGGCAACTAAACTTTGTAAAGGAGCCCAAATTACGATAAATCGTCCAAAATGTCAACTTTTGTTCACCTAAAGTATCCAATTTTTTGACATATTTCCCAACCTCGCAATCCTGTCCCCCCTCTATCCTGAACATTAGTGTCTTTCTCTTCCTTTCCGCTAAAACACGTGGATTGAGATGACGTCATATGTCAAAATCCCATGAATTCCTTTTGAGTCAGAACGTAAAAATAACTCCAGCTGACTCCAGGCTTTCACCGTAGCCTTGATTATCGTCGGAAAGGCGTAGGCGGCCGATTTGAGATCTATTTTTAAACGATTCAAAAACGAAACGCTCAGTCGGAGGCTTTCTTCCATGGACCATTGACAAGATTTCCATACCGAGCGGCGCTCGTGAAAATTTCTAAATTTAATGAACAGAACGTACGTGAAAACGTCACTTTTTCTGCCTCAAAATGTAAATCCTTGACTCTTCAAGGATTTTCGCTCTTCCTGATAAAATTCGATAATCTGTCGTTAACCTTTCACGCTTTTCTGTTCATAAGAAACCTCTAGCATATTCCTTTGAAGTTTACAAGGTAAAATTATTGAAATTGAGATCTTTTTTTACGTTTTTTTTTGGGGTTCCAAGAGGTCAAAGAAGTTGTCGTTTTGTCCTTTATAGTTAATTAGGGTCGTTACGCAACTTTAAAAAAAATGACATTTTTTATGTCCTTTTTTTAATGGTCGTCCATCATGCCTTCCTCGTGTTTCGTTTTCCGACTGTCTGAAAAATCGAAAAACCATAGATTACACACACAAAAAAAGGCCCAGAGTTGTGCTTTTTCTTCCTGTTTATAAATCGTTTCCGTTCTAAAGGGAGTCATTAGTGTGTGGCCGAGGAGAACGGACCGCCCTTTTGCTCAAAAAGTCCGACTTGAGAATAAAAAGCGAACATTAAAGTTTGGCCTTTTGTCATTCGACTTTCTAACGAAAGTAATTTTAAGACTATATGCTCAAAATTTTCTTTCGCTTATTATCTTCATTGTACAATAAGAGAATAATATAAAGTGTTGCCTTCAGAGAAGCCAGATTTGGCGATTTTTCGCAAATTGGGCTACCTTGCAGTGTCCAATCTTGCCAAATCGACTAATATATTGAAAATTGGACTACTTAGAACAGTCCAGTGTTTCCAAATCATGAGATTTATTGCAAATTGGACTACTTCAAACTGTCTAATTTTGCCAAATTGAACGATTTATCGCAAATTGGACTACATTAAACAATTCAATGTTGCCAGATCGAGCTATTTGTCGCAAATTGGACTACTTTAAACAGTCCAATTCCCCCAGATAAGGCATTTTATTGCGAATTGGGCTACCTAAAACAATCGGATGTTGCCGGATGGGGCGATTTATTTCAAATTGGACTACTTTAAACAGTCCAATGTTGCTAAATCGAGCAATATATTGCAAAATGGACTACTTTAAAGAGTCCAATGTTGCTAAATCGAACGATTTATCGCAAATTGGACTACTTTAAACAGTCCAATGTTGCCAAATCATGAGATTTATTGCCAATTGGACTACTTCCAACAGCCTAATGTTGCCAGTTTGGACGATTTATCGCAAATTGGACTACATAAAACAATCCAATGTTGCCAGATCGAGCGATTTGTCGCAAATTGGACTACATTAAACAATCCAATGTTGCCAGATTGAGCTATTTGTCGCAAATTGGACTACATTAGACAATCCAATGTTGCCAGATCGAGCGATTTGTTGTAAATTGGACGACTTTAAACATTCCAATTTCCCCAGAGAAGGCATTTTATTGGGCTACCTAAAACAATTCGATGTTGCCAGATCGGGCGGTTTATTGCAAATTGGACTACTTTAAACAGTCCAATGTTGCTATATCAGGCATTTTATTGCAAATTGGACTACTTTAAACAGTCCAATGTTGCCACATCAGGCATTTTATTGCAAATTGGACTACTTTGAACAGTCCAATGTTGCCATATCAGGCATTTTATTGCAAATTGGACTACTTTAAACAGTCCAATGTTGCCATATCAGGCATTTTATTGCAAATTGGACTACTTTGAACTGTCCAATGTTGCCATATCAGGCATTTTATTGCAAATTGGACTACTTTGAACAGTCCAATGTTGCCATATCAGGCATTTTATTGCAAATTGGACTACTTTAAACAGTCCAATGTTGCCATATCAGGCATTTTATTACAAATTGGACTACTTTGAACAGTCCAATGTTGCCATATCAGGCATTTTATTGCGAATTGGACTACTTTAAACAGTCCAATGTTGCCATATCAGGCATTTTATTACAAATTGGACTACTTTGAACAGTCCAATGTTGCCATATCAGGCATTTTATTGCAAATTGGACTACTTTAAACAGTCCAATGTTGCCATATCAGGCATTTTATTGCAAATTGGACTACTTTGAACTGTCCAATGTTGCCATATCAGGCATTTTATTGCAAATTGGACTACTTTGAACAGTCCAATGTTGCCATATCAGGCATTTTATTGCAAATTGGACTACTTTAAACAGTCCAATGTTGCCATATCAGGCATTTTATTGCAAATTGGACTACTTTCAACTGCCCAATATTGCCATATCAGGCATTTTATTGCAAATTGGACTACTTTAAACAGTCCAATATTGCCATATCAGACATTTTATTGCGAATTGGACTACTTTGAACAGTCCAATGTTGCCATATCAGGCATTTTATTGCAAATTGGACTACTTTACACAGTCCAATGTTGCCATATCAGGCATTTTATTGCAAATTGGACTACTTTAAACAGTCCAATGTTGCCATATCAGGTATTTTATTCCAAATTGGACTACTTTCAACTGCTCTATATTGCCATATCAGGCATTTTATTGCAAATTGGACTACTTTGAACAGTCCAATGTTGCCATATCAGGCATTTTATTGCAAATTGGACTACTTTAAACAGTCCAATGTTGCCATATCAGGCATTTTATTGCAAATTGGACTACTTTAAACAGTCCAATGTTGCCATATCAGGCATTTTATTGCAAATTGGACTACTTTGAACTGTCCAATGTTGCCATATCAGGCATTTTATTGCAAATTGGACTACTTTGAACAGTCCAATGTTGCCATATCAGGCATTTTATTGCAAATTGGACTACTTTAAACAGTCCAATGTTGCCATATCAAGCATTTTAAATTGGACTACTTTGAACAGTCTAATATTTCCATATCAGACATTTTATTGCGAATTGGACTACTTTTAACAGTCCAATGTTGCCATATCAGGCATTTTATTGCGAATTGGACTACTTTAAACAGTCCAATGTTGCCATATCAGGCATTTTATTCCAAATTGGACTACTTTCAACTGCCCTATATTGCCATATCAGGCATTTTATTGCAAATTGGACTACTTTTAACAGTCCAATGTTGCCATATCAGGCATTTTATTCCAAATCGGACTACTTTCAACTGCCCAATATTGCCATATCAGGCATTTTATTGCAAATTGGACTACTTTCGACTTCCCAATCTCTCCAGTTTTGGCGATTTTTAGGAAATTGAAGAACCAAAACTATGAATATACTCAAATACTATTTACAAATGGTTTAAAATGCCATAAAATGCCTCGCGGGTTCAAAATCGTGTATTTTATATAAAATCGCGATGATGTAAAATAAATATGTAAATATCGTATTTCGAGAAAAAAAAAAAGTTTCCATACGACCTTGCTTCTCATGTAATCATACGTGATTCCGTATTCAATAGAGATCTCGAATACGAGAGAGCAAGATCGAAAATTGTATAGAAAAACGATGAAGGTGGTTATTATCCAATTTCAAAGGATATGACGTCACTCGTGATAAATTCGAAACAAAGAATAATGAAATTTTTTTTTCCTTCATTTTGTGCGATTTTTCATGTTTTTTTCATTTGTTGAAAGTTGGGTGTGGCATTGACGATAAAGGGCGTTGGGGATAGTCAAACAGAACTAATTTATCTCTTATCACGCGATTTCCATCTTCATCGTAGTTAATCTTGTAAAGCGTTATCGACGAAATGTTTACTTCCCCTCTTTTTCAAAATCCGTTTTTCAAGCGAAGTACCATAGCTGCACACAAAAAATCCCGATTTCGTGGACTTTCTAAAAAAAGGACATTTTTTTTTTCTCTCCTAAGATGAATAGTCATCGTTGTCGGTTTAGTACCATTAGCCTCGTTGTGATATAAAACACGTAGAATTTTCTAAAAGGGGAAAAAAATTGTCTTTTGATCTTTTTGCGTAACGACTTAAAGACCGAAGCTTCTCACACGTGTAATCATTTCGCTTCTACGCTTTCACGACCATGGATTATTTCACTATTCAAAATACGTCTTTTCGAATGAATTCAGTTTTTTCTCTTTCATTTTTAATTGCTTCCTCAATCCCTACAACCAACGAATTTCCCACCTTAGATTAGTGTTCGACCTAAAAAACGACATATGAGACCAGGGGCGGACTGGCCCGTGGACAGAACCCACCCGCGCCCCCCCCCCGTGAATACGTAGCGGCGGCGCCTTTTTTTTGCGTTATTTTTGCTCAGTGGCTCCCAAACTGGGGGGCGTAAGCTGTCCCCAGGGGGGGGGATGTGGGAAAGCTCAAGATTTTTTTTGTGTGCAAATATCCCCAAAAATTCGTCAAAAACCTCAAAATCAACATTTTTAAAGCCTAATTTTGGTCAAAAAACCTTGAAATCAACATTTATGAAACCTAATTTTCGTCAAAAACCTCAAAATCAACATTTATGAAACCTAATTTTCGTCAAAAACCTCAAAATCAACATTTTTAAAGGTTAATTTGGTCAAAAAAACCTCGAAATCAACATTTATGAAGCCTAATTTTCGTCCAAAAACCTCAAAAACAACATTTTAAAAGCCTAATTTTGGTCAAAAACCTCGAAATCAACATTTAAGATGCCTAATTGTCGTCCAAAAACCTCAAAATCAACATTTTAAAAGCTAAATTTTCGTCAAAAAACAAAAACAAAAAACCCCTCAAAATCAACATTTATAATTGCCTAATTTTCGTCAAAAAACCTCAAAATCAACTTTAAATTGACAATTTTTCGTCCAAATCTCCAAATCATGGTTGTAAATTTTTGTCAAAAATCTCAAAATGAACGTTTTAAGTGCAATTTTTTTCGTCCAAAAACCTCGAAATCAACATTTTTAAAGCCTAATTTTGGTCAAAAAAACCTCGAAATCAACATTTATGATGACTAATTTTCGTCCAAAAACCTCGAAATCAACATTTATAAAGCTTAATTTTGGACAAAAAACCTCGAAATCAACATTTATGATGCCTAATTTTCGTCCAAAAACCTCAAAATCAACACTTTCAAAGCCTAATTTTGGTCAAAAAACCTCGAAATCAACATTTAAGATGCCTAATTTTCGTCCAAAAACCTCATATTCAACTTACATTTATAAAGCCAAATTTTTGTCAAAAAATCTCAAAATCAACGTTTTAAGTGAAATTTCTTTTGTCAAAAACCGTTAAAATCAACATTTTAAACCCCAAATTTTATCCAAAAACCTCAAAGTTAACATTCAAAACTTTGGGGGGGAGAGGGGCAAAGGATTTAATTTGTTTAAAAGGGGGGCGCACTGTGAAAAAGTTTGGGAACCTCTGTTTTTGCCTAATATATTTTTCTAAAAGCCAATTTTCTGTCAAAATTTTTTGCATCCGGGCGCCCCCTTAACTGAAAACCCACCCACACCCTAAGGTCCCAGTCCGCCCCTGTATGAGACGAAAAAATTGGAAATTTTGGCCCAAAACGTTGAGTCTACCCTTGATTTGTGGTAAAAAATGTTTCCAAATCGAAAAATCGACCTCATTTTCGTGTTTTTCGACTTAAAAAACGTCAAAAACGACATTTTGGACGAAATCAAAAATTGAAAATTTTTGGCCTAAAAATGTCTTTTTAACGTAAAAAACGTCCCAATAAGGAAATTTTAGCCATATTTTCGGTTGAGAAACGAAACTAAGCGGGTCCTCCTCGTTACATCATCGTTAATTGGCCATTCCATTAACTATTGCCGACCTGTCAGAACATGGCTTCCTTTGATAATTTAATTTACAGAAGAAAACAAAAAATTGTGCCGAATTCGTGAATTTGTGAGTGGAGAGAAAAAATGAAAGTCACAGAGTAAATAACGAGACTACGAGGGGGTCAATAAGGTCCAACATTTATAGCCAAATCGTTGGTTTTCTCCCCGAGTCTTCTCAAAATAAAAATGAAAGAGATTCAACGTGAAAGTCAATTGTGTGCTGAATGACTCAAATTTCAGTCTAGTAGTGATGATGATGATATATATTTATATGTATAATATATAAATGTTTTTTTAATATAAGCTATGTCGCATTTAAGCTTTTAATTTAATAAAAAAACAGGAGACATGCAGTAATCCTCGTTTTGCACGTTAGTTCCAACGTGTCTACATTGACGATATAATGGAAAGTGGGACTTTTCTTGGGGAGATATGATTAAAAAAGAGACAATGGCCGCCTAATTCGTCATTTCCCACGTTAGCTTTCTATTTTTATTAATTTTCCTCTTTAAATTTATGGCTCGACGACACGAGATTCGTCCTAGGTCAATATTCCCTGGATGTGCCTTGTACACGATTTTCGATCGATTTCTATCCGAAATGATAGTCACAGGGTTGAACAGGCCTTGAAAATAACTTTCGTCTGCAATGCGTTTTGAAAAGTTCCCGTGTCTGGAGTTGAACAGACTCGTGGAACGGTTCTAGTACTTAAATATCATTTGACCTTATGAATAGAACTCAACCATGAAACACGAAGATAGCACTCTCTTTGCACCGGATTTTAAAATGTTCTTTATGTTGAGATTTATTAGGTGAGAATCTCACTGGGGGACTCAAAAATGTCATGATAATTTAGCTAAATTGTATCTTTTATTAAGCTAATTGGTTTTAGCTAGATTAGGTCTCTTCTAATAGCACTTTTAGCTAGAATCCATCTAATTTTGTCCAGCTAATTCTCTTTTTCAGCCAAATTTTGGTCTATTTTCGACCATCTAATGGCATTTTAGCTAGATTTTGTCTTTTTGTAGAGCTAAGGAGTGATCTGAGCTATTTTATGCATAGAATAACTTTTGCAGCTTTTTAAAAGAACTTTCCAACGGTATAGATAACGACAAAATCGGTCAACAATTGTGGAAGTTATGGACTAGCAAAAAAAGGATGTAATGAACATTTAGGTCCACTTTTGAGGGCTAAGGAGTGTTCTGAGCGATTTTATGTATAGAATAACTTTTACAGCTCTCTAAAAGAGCTTTCCAACGGTATAGATAACTATAAAATCCGTCAAAAATTGTGGAAGTTATGGTCTAGCAAAAAAAGGATGTAATAAACATTTAGGTCCACTTTTGAGGGCTAAGGAGTGTTCTGAGCGATTTTATGTATAGAATAACTTTTACAGCTCTCTAAAAGAGCTTTCCAACGGTATAGATAACTATAAAATCCGTCAAAAATTGTGGAAGTTATGGACTAGCAGAAAAAGAGATGTAATGAAAATTTAGGTCCACTTTTGAGGGCTAAGGAGTGTTCTGAGCGATTTTATGTATAGAATAACTTTTACAGCTCTCTAAAAGAGCTTTCCAACGGTATAGATAACTATAAAATCCGTCAAAAATTGTGGAAGTTATGGACTAGCAAAAAAAGGATGTAATGAACATTTAGGTCCACTTTTGAGGGCTAAGGAGTGATCTGAGCGATTTTATGTATAGAATAATTTTTACAGCTCTCTAAAAGAGCTTTCCAACGGTATAGATAACTATAAAATCCGTCAAAAATTGTGGAAGTTATGGACTAGCGGATTGAGAGATGTAATGAACATTTAGGTCCACTTTTGAGGGCTAAGGAGTGTTCTGAGCGATTTTATGTATAGAATAATTTTTACAGCTCTCTAAAAGAGCTTTCTAACGGTATAGATAACTATAAAATCCGTCAAAAATTGTGGAAGTTATGGACTAGCAAAAAAGGATGTAATGAACATTTAGGTCCACTTTTGAGGGCTAAGGAGTGATCTGAGCGATTTTATGTATAGAATAACTTTTACAGCTCTCTAAAAGAGCTTTCCAACGGTATAGATAACTATAAAATCCGTCAAAAATTGTGGAAGTTATGGACTAGCGGATTGAGAGATGTAATGAACATTTAGGTCCACTTTTGAGGGCTAAGAAGTGATCTGAGCGATTTTTATGCATGGAATAACTTTTACAGCTCTCTAAAAGAGCTTTCTAACGGTATAGATAACTATAAAATCCGTCAAAAATTGTGGAAGTTATGGACTAGCAAAAAAGGATTGAGGGATGTAATGAACATTTAGGTCCACTTTTGAGGGTTAAGGAGTGATCTGAGCGATTTTATACATAGGATAACTTTTACAGCTCTCTAAAAGAGCTTTCCAACGGTATAGATAACTATAAAATCCGTCAAAAATTGTGGAAGTTATGGACTAGCAAAAAAGGACTGAGGGATGTAATGAACATTTAGGTCCACTTTTGAGGGTTAAGGAGTGATCTGAGCGATTTTATGCATAGAATAACGCTTGCAGCTCTCTAAAAGAGCTTTCAAACGGTATAGATAACTATAAAATCCGTCAAAAATTGTGGAAGTTATGGACTAGCAAAAAAGGATGTAATGAACATTTAGGTCCACTTTTGAGGGCTAAGGAGTGATCTGAGCGATTTTACGCATAGAGTAGCGCTTGCAGCTCTCTAAAAGAGCTTTCTAACGGTATAGATAACTATAAAATCCGTCAAAAATTGTGGAAGTTATGGACTAGCAAAAAAGGATGTAATGAACATTTAGGTCCACTTTTGAGGGCTAAGGAGTGATCTGAGCGATTTTACGCATAGAATAACGCTTGCAGCTCTCTAAAAGAGCTTTCTAACGGTATAAATAACTATAAAATCCGTCAAAAATTGTGGAAGTTATGGACTAGCAAAAAAGGATTGAGGGATGTAATGAACATTTAGGTCCACTTTTGAGGGCTAAGGAGTGATCTGAGCGATTTTATACATAGAATAACTTTTACAGCTCTCTAAAAGAGCTTTCCAACGGTATAGATAACTATAAAATCCGTCAAAAATTGTGGAAGTTATGGACCGTATATCACCGCAGCTCTTTTATTCGTGACTTTTTCTTCGATTCGAAAAGCCAGCGGGATACTTTTTCAAACGAGATTATAAGAAAGTCAAATTCGGTTTCGATCTATTAATAGAGGTTGGGAGGGAAAAATATGGAATTAAATCTCATTTTTTCCCGACTGCGGTTCACGATAAATTGGCTTTAGAGAACGCCAATAAATTTTATAAAGCCGCAAAGAAACTTTAGAAAAAGAAAACGCAAAAAAACTTTCACTTGTTATACATTTTTTTAAAAAAATTACATTTTTATAAAAGGTTCTTGAGTGTCATTTTTGTGATGATTTTTCATTTTTTAATGGAATTCTTGAATGTCATGCTTTGATTATTTTTGCTAGGAAAGCAACTTGAAAGGGGGTTCCAAGGACAATTTTTGTTAATTACTACCTCGTAATTAGCGCTAACGCTGCTTTAGGCTAAAAACAAGGTTAAAATTGTTTGCTATTTGAAAAATTATTTAAAAATTAGTGTTCTCCACTGAAAACTGGGGATTAGCTAGACAAAAGATGGATTCTAGCTAAAAATGCAATTAGCTCGTTGTAAAGGGACCGAAATCTAGCTAAAAACCAACAAAATTAGATAAAATTGAGCTAAAAATGCTATTAGCTATTTAAAAAAGGCAAGATCTAGCTGGTCGAAAAGGGACCAAAATTTGGCTTAAAAAGGGGATTAGCTAGACAAAAAGAGATGGATTCTACCTACAAGTGCAATTAGCTAGATAAAAAAGATTAAATCTAGCTAAAAATGCCATTAGCTGGTCGAAAATAGACCAAAATTTGGCTGAAAAAGAGTGGACTTAAACGTTAATAATTGCATACAAAACATCTCTCAAGAAGCCTGTTTTCATCGAATCATCAACTGAAAATGTTTCTAAATAAATTATTGATTCAGCCTGAGTACTAAGGACGCCACCTTTGAGGCCTTAGTCATTTTAACCTTATATCATTGCCATTTGAAAGTATTTGAAAAAAAAGAAAAAATTTTTTCCCGACATACCACTCGACCACAAAAAATTTATGAAATCTAAATTAAGAAAACTCCCTAGAGGCCTCAAGATGTTTGAACATATAAAAATAAGTTCCTAACGAATCATGTTAATTAGAAAAAAATGAAAGTTGAGTCCCATGCGGGTAGTGTCATTTTAAACGTTAATTTACTGTTTGATTATGTTAACTTTTGATTTTTTATGGATGGCGGAAGCCTTTCGTGCTAGGACGTGGGAGAAGAAAGCCACCTTTTGTCAAATGTTTCGTGATGATGCATTTATCCATTTTTTAGTCGTTTTTCTGTATTCGGAATCGTTTCTTCCTGGTCCCTTTTTGAAGAATTCGGCTCAAAAGCCTAGTCAGTTTTTTGACCTCCTCTATGTGGGTGTTTTAAAGCATCCCTGAGTTTCGGAGGGCTGTGGCATTATTGCGTAAATATCTACAATTCGACCTTTGATGGTGTGAGAGGAGCGTTTTTTTTTTTTTGTTTTTTTTGTGTTTTTTTTTTCGGGGGGGGGTTTTCTCCAATCTACAAAAAATGGCTCATAGAAAAATCTAAATAAGTTTTAGTATTCATATGATACACTGTAGATCTCCTCTTCGACTTATTGTTTTTGTCATAAAATTATGATGTCAATTTCTTGATTTTCAAAAATAAAAACTTGGCGCCTATATAAATGTACTAAAACTAAATTCAAATGAAATTTGTTTTTCAGGATACTGAGAAATAACATCAAGAAAAATGGCGCCGTATAGGGTCCCTAAAAGCGGCAAAACCACATTTTGGACGAGAATCGAAAAAAGTCGTTTTCGCGATCACGTCAGATTCGTTTTTCGACTAAACGTCCAAAACCACATTTTAGTTCTTGTTATGGAGACAAAACGTGACTAACTAACCACAGGGTTTTTCCTAAGTTTTGCAAACCGAAGTGGAAGAAAATGAGGTTGCGCAAAACTTTCATCTCAGAAGCTCGCAGACGTTTCTTTTCCGCACCTAATATACGAGAGAATATAAAATTAGGGAGAAAAAACCTCCCCGATGGGGTCGCAGATTTCAAAACACGTGCTCAAGTTTAAACATCCATAATTGGATAATGCGAGATGAAATCATGGGTCACAATAGCCCCGTTTTTTCCAAAACCGAAAGTGAAAGTCAAAAAACATGAAGGTCGCTGAAAAAATGGTCAGGATGTTTATGAAATTATGAAAAATAAAAGGAAGCGTTGAGTTTGTGATCGGTGCATACATTTGTCTTTTTATGAAATCTTGATGTGGTGGGGATGCGATGGCTTGAAACCCGGAAGCATCGCAGTCATAAGTCGAGAAAAATACGGGGTTGGGACATGGAAGTTGGTTGAAGTGTGC
>JAGWEN010000972.1:0-45350 GCA_018703685.1 Orius laevigatus | reverse complement strand
GTCAGAGCTTCAAATGGTCAACAATAGTAGAACAATGACAAACCCTCCTCCAATATAGTAAAACAATAAATCACTTTTTCACTTAAAATATTTTTCCCTCACTATTGAACCATTTAAATTCATTATTTTGATGGAAAAAGAAAGTTTCTGTCGAAAAACCCAAAAAACCAGCCTAAAATTGGTCCATAGCAGGAAAAAAGGTTAAAAAGTTACCTCCTACAATAATAGCCTCTAACTCGCTTCTTAGGGGTCGCTACAGCTAAAAATCGCATTTTTAAAAAAACTTTTTTTTTGGTTTTTCTACGATATCGTTGGTTCTAATACAGATATTTACATGCGGCAAAAAAGGTTTTGTAGCTTTTCCAAATGAGAATATGTGGTAATTTTTTCAAATTTTTAGCACCAAAAATGCGTCGACGGGAGCAATTTGAAATTTAAAAATACAAAATTTTTTTTTAAATGCTACCAGTAATTACTTACTCGATGATATTTTATTCGATTTTTATAAGTGGTACAACACCCTCAAAACTCAAAAAATGGTCATTTTTTTGCACTTTTTAAGGGTATATGTGGCAATTTTTATCTCAAACTTAAGATTTGTGTTTTTTGCTAAAACAACATTTTATCTCACAAACGAGTAGGTATTAGCTATTTTATTTCATTAAATCTCTCATTTTGAATGGTTTATGTGAAGGGAAGAAAATTATATGAAGCGACACGTGGGTGTGTCAGGGGTCGACGAAGGTTTCATTTAAGGAAATTCTGTTCATTGACCCTTCTGAAGCGTCTCCTCCGCACGGGGGCGTTGTTGCTTTCAAGGTCCCCTTCGAACGGAGCCCTCCGAGGTGCCAAAGTACCATCTGATATCAGGTTTGAGAAGGGATCGAGAAAGTGGGGGGGTCGTACTTTGAAGTATTAATACTACCGGGTGTTGGGTGGTTGTGGGCCTGCGCAGAAAAGAACGAAGGGGGGTTTGTTGTTAAGAATGAGGGGTGTGCGGACCGCATATCAGGCTCGTATTGATCCCCTCAGCTATTCCCAGAGCCTACTTTACATTCGGAGACCTCTCTCTTCCCCAACCCCATTCATTGTCACTACCTCATTAAAGCGATTTCCAAAAGTACTCCTCCAACTTACCCCTTCCGAATGAGCTTTTTAAAACTTTATTAGGGATTATTAATCTTTCCATGAGGTTAAATAAGGTTATCCCTATGGAGCTACCCCCCTTCTTGACCTTCCAAACGGAATTATTACTTTTTAAGTATCTCAGAGGCCTCTATAGTGGCCATTTGCCCAAAGCTCAGCATTCGAGATGTCCCCTCCACGTTGTTTACACACCGGATCAATAATAGCCATAAGTAGGGGGCAATTACACTTTAGATGCCCTACTTTGTCCCACACAATTTTAACCCTTTTAACTATTTATTACACCCTTTCACATTCTTAATAATGAGGTAGCAATCTTATTTCCCCTTCTAAATGACTCCTACGTGATTTTTTTCATGAATAAAACAGCTTAATGCTCCCAATAAAGATTTTATGAAATTTATATTTGGATTTAGTGTGTGATTGTTTTTATGTAGGGTAGTCATTAATGTATTATATATACAGTGGTGTTCGGATATATACAGGGAGTTTAATTTTGTGAGAGCGTTAAAAGGCGTTGTAGTCAAAAAAAGTTAAAGTAAACGCCCCCCTTACTTTTAAACAAAGAAATTGTCTCGGTGTATTTAAAATTCGTTCGATATTCAGGGGCCGACGAAGCAGAACCACTTCGTTATTTCAAATGAGAACCCCTATTTTTGATGTGCAGGATTCGCTAATGATACGCAAAAATTTCAAGTTGATTTGACTAAATAGTGTGCCACGTTGTGACAACTTGTTTAAAAATGAAAAGTTGTGTAGTTTTAGTTCGCCTGCCGAAAATCCGTATGAAAATTGACTTTAAGAAGCCAAAACTTTGTTTTAATTTTACTTGTTATTAGTTTCTGAAGATGTGTCTGAATATGTGACAAATGAGAACATGTCTACGCAGTGTCTGGTATCACGGAGTATAGCGACACGAAACACTTCTTCATATTTTAAATGAGATCCAATTTTTATTTCAGAGATGAAAAGATTAGAGTCCTTTGCTTCAAGGACTTGTGTCTTTTGGGTTGAAAGTCGCTGTGATCTCCATTTTTGGAGCGAAGCTATGTAGCGTGCGTTCGGTATGGTGGAAGATTGTCGTATGTGCTGAGCTTTATTCAATAGACCGGGTGTTAATTAAATAAGTGTAGTTCGATAAAGGATAGTGGTAGAGCTTTGTGAGGTTAGCAATTATTAATGACTAGAGTGAAGATATCTCGATTGTTTCGCTAGGTTGGTCGCATCCGTACAAGAGCCAGCTACAACCTCCTCCAAAAATTGAGGATGAGGCACGATTTCGAGGGGCTCGCGCAAAAGAAAAAGGCCTTGAAAAAGCTCTACGTCGTTCATCTGACTGAATGCATGTAAGGATTGCATTCAAATGAAGACTGTTGGTGTCGCTATATCGTGATTACAGAAGGACATATGATGTTTTAATTGTGTAATATTTGATGATATCTTGTCAGAAGAAACCGATGTAGGGGTAAAGAGAGGTTAAAAAAAAGGTTGGGCCTCTGTAAGGCAATTCTAACGGATGTTAGGGCGCAAATAAAACTAAAACTTTTCACATTTGTGTAAAAGTGTTGGTGCAAATAGGTGGCAACTATTAGTTCAAATGTCCAACTAGAAATGGTTGGCGGTAGATTACGAATGTCTGCAATCAAAAAATAGGGGTTCTCATGTTCGAAAGAACGGCAAGTATAGGTTCTGGTCGGTGCTACGCCTGTAGTATTCGGAAAGTCAATTTGAAGACACCGACAATTGTGGTGCTAATGTAGGTGGGGCGTTGACATTTGAACGGTGTTGTTGATACAACGGCCGTTTTTAACGCGCTCACAAAAAGTATCAAATGTATTTCCGAACACCTGTTTAGGATAATATAATATATATATAGTGTATCTATCATTGTTATTATAGGTGTGTGGAATCAGGTAAAGACTATCACAGAGTCAGGAGCAGCTATCGCTACTATCAATCTGATCATCAGCGATAGCTGCTCCTGACTCTGTGATAGTCTTTACCCGATTCCACATATATATTATATACAGCACCCTGTATTTATTATATATAAGGTAAAGTCACTTTTTCGTCGATTTGATATTAGCGCTATCTAGGGACTCATCTGGTAGAACAACAAAAGATGAAAGTTTCATCTTTTTTCTCCCCTGGCCCTTCATATTGGAACTTATGGAGTTTTGGCCAAACTAGTGGACGAAACGGCCCTGAAGAAGGAAAGGAGGATAAGAAACGAGATAATTGCCGGAATGTAGATATTGGTAAAGTTGGAAGAGGGAAGAAAAGGGATGAGGACAGGGTCGTTCTGGTGAATCGAGGGAGCTCAACCATCATTCAACGGCGCTCGGTTTTTCACCCGCACGAGGGCTCGGGACGTGACCTACTTTTCCCAATAAATGAGTTTTAGGGATATGTGTCGCTTCAACCCTTCAAATTTTTAAATATCAAATTATCATTGAAACTCTTTTTTTAAAACGACAACTAGATGAACGGAGTTTTTTAATTAGTGACTCATTGTTAGTCATTACTTCAAATTGGATGGAAAATTATTTAACAGAAGCATTAGCGAGAATTACATCATGTTCGATTATAGGCTCAATAAAAAGAAAGGAAAAACGCTTCAAAATAATTCTTAGGGTGAAAAATTTCGGTAGTTTTCTAACAAAATCACCATTTTTTGAGGGGCGGAATGCTTCTTAGGGAATATAATTGGAGCGTTATTATTTTGTAGGTTTTATATTGGTGTCAGAAGTGGGATAGAACGTATATTACGAAAAATAAGAAGAAAAATAATTGGGAGCGTTATTTGTAGGCCTAATAGTGGTGTCAGAAGTGGGATAGAACGTATATTATGCAAAATAAGAGGAAAAATAATTGGGAGCGTTATTTCTAGGCATAATTTTGGTGTCAGAAGTGGGATAGAACGTAAATTATGCGAAATAAGAGGAAAAATAATTGGGAGCTGTATTTGTAGGCATAATATTGGTGTCAGAAGTGGGATAGAACGTAATTATGCAAAATAAAAGTAAAAATAATTGGGAGCGTTATTTGTAGGCCTAATATTGGTGTCAGAAGTGGGATAGAACGTATATTATGCAAAATAAGAAGAAAAATAATTGGGAGCGTTATTTGTAGGCCTAATTTTGGTGTCAGAAGTGGGATAGAACGTATATTATGCAAAATAAGAAGAAAAATAATTGGGAGCGTTATTTGTAGGCCTAATATTGGTGTCAGAAGTGGGATAGAACGTATATTATGCAAAATAAGAAGAAAAATAATTGGGAGCGTTATTTGCTAGGCACTAATATTGGTGTCAGAAGTGGGATAGAACGTAAATTATGCGAAATAAGAGGAAAAATAATTGGGAGCTGTATTTGTAGGCATAATATTGGTGTCAGAAGTGGGATAGAACGTAATTATGCAAAATAAGAAGAAAAATAATTGGGAGCGTTATTTGTAGGCCTAATATTGGTGTCAGAAGTGGGATAGAACGTATATTATGCAAAATAAGAAGAAAAATAATTGGGAGCGTTATTTGTAGGCCTAATATTGGTGTCAGAAGTGGGATAGAACGTAATTATGCAAAATAAGAAGAAAAATAATTGGGAGCGTTATTTGTAGGCCTAATATTGGTGTCAGAAGTGGGATAGAACGTATATTATGAAAAATAAGAAGAAAAATAATTGGGAGCGTTATTTGTAGGCCTAATATTGGTGTCAGAAGTGGGATAGAACGTATATTATGCAAAATAAGAAGAAAAATAATTGGGAGCGTTATTTGTAGGCATAATTTTGGTGTCAGAAGTGGGATAGAACGTATATTATGAAAAATAAGAAGAAAAATAATTGGGAGCATTATTTGTAGGCCTAATATTGGTGTCAGAAGTGGGATAGAACGTATATTATGCAAAATAAGAGGAAAAAATGATTGGGAGCGTTATTTGTAGGGATAATTTTGGTGTCAGAAGTGGGATAGAACGTTATTTCCGATATTACACAAGAAAAAAAGCGATTAGGAAAGTTAGCATGGGTGAGTCATCAGGATGACGTGTCAGTAGGTTAGTGAGAACACTTAAGATTCTATGCCTTCCAACCCCTGAGACGCTCTAGTCTAGACGGGCCACTAGACCTTACCAGATTTATTATCTACAACTCACTCCCCCACCCGATTCCTTTTTATTAGCTCATAAAAAAAAGTACCCGAAGCGTAAAGATTTTTATTAAATCCCTTACCGAGTTGAACGAACATTTTCGGTCTCAAGTTGTCCTGCCAAGCTCCTAAAACGATGGTCGAGAGCGAAAATAAGAGGACGATCTTGTCCATCTTCGTGTTCCAAGTACACTTTCGGCTCCGGAAAACGGTTTCAGTTCACATCTCCCATTGTGTTCCGCTCAAAAAACTGAAATCAATTCAAAAATTGCATTTTATTAGCTTTTGGAATAAAAAAAACACAAGGTTGTCCTGCTCCAAATATGCGTTCTCCCATTGCCACACCCCCCTGGGATTGGAGGTAACTAGTAGTGCTTCGTGAAACATCACTGTAACTCCAGAAAGCCAAAATTTATCGGTTTTCTCATATAGATCACTAATAATAAGAAACATAAGAGGGCGTATTTAAGACCTGTCACACTAAACAATGGGAAAATTCTGAATTTTTAGATCATAAATATTTATAAAGTATTCAGTGGATAACAAATATTCTAAAAGAGAAAATATAAATATGCATTGGAAAGGCAAACACCTACCAAGGGATTCTTGAAATTTCGTGATTTTTTTTTGGCTTAAGACATTGCTAGGGATGGGAGGCTGAGGTCGATAAAGGTTTACCCGAGGTAATCGTGTTTTCTGTGATAAATCGCTAAATTTCAATCAATAAACTCTTTAAGTGATTTTCACCGGGTTTTCGTTCCCACGTCGACGATCACACTAATTAACGAGAAGAAACCAGTTAAGTCGTATATTGGATTAAGCCTCGCAAAAAGCTTTCAGCAGCCGAGTACGGATATTGAAAGATCTACTCGTTTTGCGAGTACGGATATGGAAAGATCTACTCGTTTTGCGAGTACGGATATGGAAAGATCTACTGGTATTTCGAGTACGGATATGGAAAGATCTACTCGTTTCGCGAGTACGGATATGGAAAGATCTACTCGTTTTGCGAGTACGGATATGGAAAGATCTACTGGTATTTCGAGTACGGATATGGAAAGATCTACTCGTTTCGCGAGTACGGATATTGAAAGATCTACTCGTTTTGCGAGTACGGATATGGAAAGATCTACTCGTTTTGCGAGTACGGATATGGAAAGATCTACTGGTATTTCGAGTACGGATATGGAAAGATCTACTCGTTTCGCGAGTACGGATATGGAAAGATCTACTCGTTTCGCGAGTACGGATATGGAAAGATCTACTCGTTTTGCGAGTACGGATATGGAAAGATCTACTCGTTTTGCGAGTACGGATATGGAAAGATCTACTGGTATTTCGAGTACGGATATGGAAAGATCTACTCGTTTCGCGAGTACGGATATGGAAAGATCTACTCGTTTTGCGAGTACGGATATGAAAGAAGATCTACTCGTTTTGCGGAGTACGGATATGGAAAGATCTACTCGTTTTGCGAGTACGGATATGGAAAGATCTACTCGTTTTGCGAGTACGGAGGGTATGGATGAAAGATCTACTCGTTTTGCGAGTACGGATATGGAAAGATCTACTCGTTTTGCGAGTACGGATATGGAAGAGGATCTCTACTGTCACGCGGTAGGAAAGATCTACTCGTTTGCGAGTACGGATTGGAAAGATTAGTCGTTTTGCGAGTACGGATATGGAAAGATCTACTCGTTTCGCGAGTACGGATATGAAAGATCTACTCGTTTTGCGAGTACGGATATGGAAAGATCTACTGGTTTTTCGTGTACGGATATGGAAAGATCTACGGGTTTTGATGGTACGGATATGGAAAGATCTACCCGTTTCACGAGTACGGATATGCAAAGTGAAAGATCTACTCGTTTAGCGAGTACGGATATGGAAATATCTACTCGTTTTGCGAGTACGGATATGGAAAGATCTACCCGTATCACGAGTACGGATATGCAAAGTGAAAGATCTACTCGTTTAGCGAGTACGGATATGGAAAGATCTACTGGTATTTCGAGTACGGATATGGAAAGATCTACTCGTTTCGCGAGTACGGATATGGAAAGATCTACTGGTATTTCGAGTACGGATAAGGAAAGATCTACTCGTTTCGCGAGTACGGATATGGAAAGATCTACTGGTATTTCGAGTACGGATATGGAAAGATCTACTCGTTTCGCGAGTAGATATGGAAAGACTACTGTTTTGCGAGTACGGATATGGAAAGATCTACTGTATTTTGCGAGTACGGATACGGAAAGATCTACTCCGTTTCGCGAGTACGGATATGGAAAGATCTACTCGTTTTACGAGTACGGATATGGAAAGATCTACTGGTTTTTCGAGTACGGATATGGAAAGATCTACTCGTTTTGCGGGTACGGATATGGAAAGATCTACTGGTATTTCGAGTACGGATAAGGAAAGATCTACTCGTTTCGCGAGTACGGATATGGAAAGATCTACTGGTATTTCGAGTACGGATACGGAAAGATCTACCCGTTTCGCGAGTACGGATATGGAAAGATCTACTCGTTTTACGAGTACGGATATGGAAAGATCTACTGGTTTTTCGAGTACGGATAAGGTATCCGTACTCGCAAAACAGGTAGATTTTTCCCGTATCCGTACTCGTAAAACAGGTAGATCTTTCCGTATCCGTACTCGCGAAACGGGTAGATCTTTCCGTATCCGTATTAACAAAACAGGTAGATTTTCCCGTATCCGTACTAGTAAAAAAGATAGATCTTTCCGAATCCTTACTCGTAAAACAGGTAGATCTTCCCGTTTCCGTACACGCAAAACAGGTAGATCTTTCCGCATCCGTACTCGTAAAACGGGAAGATCTTTTTCGTATCCGTACTAGCAAAACAGGTAGATCTTTCCATATCCGTACTCGCAAAACAGGTAGATCTTTCCGTATCCGTACTCGCAAAACAGGTAGATTTTCCCGTATCCGTACTCGTAAAACAGGTAGATCTTTCCGTATCCGTACTCGTAAAACAGGTAGATCTTTCCGTATCCGTACTCGTAAAACAGGTAGATCTTTCCGTATCCGTACTCGTAAAACAGGTAGATCTTTCCGTATCCGTACTAGCAAAACAGGTAGATCTTCCCGTATCCGTACTCGTAAAACAGGAAGATCTTTACGTATCCGTACTAGCAAAACAGGTAGATCTTCCCGTATCCGTACTCGTAAAACAGGTAGATCTTTCCGTATCCGTACTAGTAAAACAGGTAGATCTTTCCGTATCCGTACTCGTAAAACAGGTAGATCTTTCCGTATCCGTACTAGTAAAACAGGTAGACCTTTCCGTATCCGTACTAGTAAAACAGGTAGATCTTTCCGTATCCGTACTCGTAAAACAGGTAGATCTTTCCGTATCCGTACTCGTAAAACAGGTAGATCTTTCCGTATCCGTACTCGTAAAACAGGTAGATCTTTCCTTATCCGTACTCGTAAAACAGGTAGATCTTTCACTATCCGTACTCGTAAAGCAGGTAGATCTTTACTATCCGTACTCGTAAAACAGGTAGATCTTTCCGTATCCGTACTAGTAAAACAGGTAGATCTTTCCGTATCCGTACTCGTAAAACAGGTAGATCTTTCCGTATCCGTACTCGTAAAACAGGTAGATCTTTCCGTTTCCACACTCGTAATACAGGTAGATCTTTCCGTATCCGTACTCGTAAAACAGGTAATCTTTCCGTTTCCTTACTAGTAAAACAGGTAGATCTTTCCTTATCCATACTCGTAAAACGGGTAGATCTTTCCGTATCCGTACTCGTAAAACAGGTAGATCTTTCCGTATCCGTACTCGCAAAACAGGTAGATTTTCCCGTATCCGTACTCGTAAAACAGGTAGATCTTTCCGTATCCGTACTCGCAAAAAAGGTAGATTTTCCCGTATCCGTACTCGTAAAACAGGTAGATCTTTCCGTATCCGTACTCGCAAAACAGGTAGATTTTCCCGTATCCGTACTCGTAAAACAGGTAGATCTTTCCGTATCCGTACTAGTAAAAAAGGTAGATCTTCCCGTTTCCGTACACGCAAAACAGGTAGATCTTTCCGCATCCATACTCGTAAAACAGGAAGATCTTTTTCGTATCCGTACTCGCAAAACAGGTAGATTTTCCCGTATCCGTACTC
The DNA here is from genome assembly GCA_018703685.1 of Orius laevigatus. Taxonomy (NCBI): domain Eukaryota; kingdom Metazoa; phylum Arthropoda; class Insecta; order Hemiptera; family Anthocoridae; genus Orius; species Orius laevigatus. The sequence goes on along the minus strand of JAGWEN010000972.1, from coordinate 35,910 downwards.
GTAAAACAGGTAGATCTTTCCGTATCCGTACTCGCAAAACAGGTAGATTTTCCCGTATCCGTACTCGTAAAACAGGTAGATCTTTCCGTATCCGTACTCGCAAAACAGGTAGATTTTCCCGTATCCGTACTAGTAAAAAAGGTAGATCTTTCCGAATCCGGACTCGTAAAACAGGTAGATCTTCCCGTTTCCGTACTCGCAAAACAGGTAGATTTTCCCGTATCCGTACTCGTAAAACAGGTAGATCTTTCTGTATCCGTACTCGCAAAACAGGTAGATTTTCCCGTATCCGTACTCGTAAAACAGGTAGATCTTTCCGTATCCGTACTCGCAAAACAGGTAGATTTTCCCGTATCCGTACTCGCAAAACGGGTAGATTTTCCCGTATCCGTACTCGTAAAACAGGAAGATCTTCCCGTATCCGTACTCGTAAAACAGGAAGATCTTTCCGTATCCGTACTCGCAACACAGGTAGATTTTCCCGTATCCGTACTCTCAAAACGGTTAGATACGTAAAAAGGAGTAGATCTTTCCTTTTCTGTACTCGCAAAAGGAGAACATCTTCCCATATCAATCCGTTTTAAGAGTAACAAATGAAAAAGGAACCCTCGTTATGAGTGATGACGTATTAGGTGGCGGTCAGGAGAGCGAACGGTGTGAAAGGATTTTATTGAGCGAGGATTAGGGAACGAGTTGACCGCAAACCAACACCCCTCGAGAATATCTAATGAAGGAAAAAACACGATCCTAGTAAGAATTGATGCAATATTTCTCTAAAGAATCTCATTGTAGGCTGATGAACCACTTTGCACGGCTGTCGTCATTAAGATGTTTGCCCCTCCCTTGTGGTAGAAACCCTTGGGGCTTCCCTTGAAAGAGATAATTAGCTATCGCCCTAATGATCAAATAGTAGAAACAAAGTAAATATTAGCATTGAATTAATACCTATGGAATTATTTATTTATAACAAGAAAGTTTTGTTCGGAAGTGAAAAGAGGCGGGAAAATCCACGTCGAAAATGCTTAAATAAACAATAATATAAGAATCCACCCTCCAATCCTGAACATTTTATCAGTTATGAATTAGAAATCGAGAAATCAAGAACTCGACCTCAAAACGAGATTCTGAAGTACCTCTCCCATATAATATACCTATATACATATATAGCAGTATATAGACAATGTATATACATATATAGCAGTATATTGACAATATATATACATATATAGCAGTATATAGACAATATATATACATGTGGAATCAGGTAAAGACTATCAGAGTCAGGAGCAGCTATCTACTAATCTGATCATCAGCGATAGCTGCTCCTGACTCTGTGATAGTCTTTACCTGATTCCACATACATATATAGCAGTATTTAGACAATATATATACAATTTTAGCAGTATATAGACAATATATATACAATTTTAGCAGTATTCATGACATATAATTGTTGGTACTTACGTATTTGCGGACGGTGCACGATTACTCGGTTGGCCCTAACCGTTGGATTATAATTTTTCACCAGTCAAGAGTGTCCATCGATTCCCTTTTACTGCACAAAACCCTCCGCGCACTCATACCTATAAGGAAACAAAAAAGCAGTTAAAATTTCAGTAGATTCATCTTTTTTTCCCCTTTTTGTTCTACCAGATAGTACTCCATAAGCCCCTGATAGCGCTAATATCTTAACGAAAAAGGGACTTTCATCTTTTTTCCCCCCTGGTCCTATAAAACTAGACGACGTAGCTGTCAAAAGTTGGTAATTTGAGGATATGACGGAAATTGCGAAATCGGCGTCCGTACAAATTGATGGCTTTTGAAAACAAGGTTGATACGAGGGGGGAGATTAGAGAAAGGGGAGCTCGAGAGGGAAGACTAGGCGTATTTCCGAAGCGTCTCCTAATCACCAAGATGGAAAATTTCCCTACAATGACGTAGGCTATGCAACTACATGTTTTTCGAGCGTAATTCACTTTTTAAATTGAGAGAGGAAAAAACTTTTTGCTTTGAAATATTGGAGAGCTGAGGGAAAACGGTATTTTGTGACTGAAATTGGGGTGTAGGGCAGAACAAAAGGTCCTTTATACGAGCTGATTGACGACCTCTAATCTCAAGGGAGAATCGAATTTCTACAGGAGAGAGGAAAAAAAGGTGAAGGCTCACTCACTTCTATGAGAGTAAATAGGCATACGGTCGATTTGTTGAGTTGGTAGCCCTGTCAGATCTAGAGTGGACTTGCAGATTTTCTGCCAAACTTTTGACCTGATGAAAAAAAGCATCGAAGTAAACCCCCCTTGGGTTTTAGCAAGGAGTTACGAATTGCTGGTTCACTTTAAGTGTCCATAAATCCAGAACGTTTGGTCCTATCAAAAAAGTGTTTTAAGTAAAAGTTACTGGAAATCAAGCGTAGAATCGAATTCCATCGTCAAAACATAGGGTTTGTATATAAAATAACGAAGTTAGGGTCGTTCTAGAGCACCCTGTATGTCCGATCCAAAAGTTATCGATGCCAATCGATTCCTTGCTCAAATCTAAGGGGGTTTACTTCGATACTTTTTTTCGTCAGGTCAAAATTCTGGCAGAAAATCGACTTTTCCATGTTAAGTTGCACAGTATTCGTAACCCCAGAACGTTTGGTCCTATCAAAAAAGTGTTTTAAGTAAAAGTTACTGGAAATCAAGCGTAAAATCGAATTCCATCGTCAAAACATAGGGTTTGTATATAAAATAACGAAGTTAGGGTCGTTCTAGAGCACCCTGTATGTCGGATCCAAAAGTTATCGATGCCAATCGATTCCTTGCTCAAATCCAAGGGGGGTTTACTTCGATACTTTTTTTCGTCAGGTCAAAATTCTGGCAGAAAATCGACTTTTCCATGTTAAGTGTCACAGTATTCGTAACCCCAGAACGTTTGGTCCTATCAAAAAAGTGTTCTAAGTAAAAGTTACTGGAAATCAAGCATAAAATCGAATTCCATCGTCAAAACATTGAATTGTATATAAAATAACGAAGTTAGGGCCGTTCTCGAGCACCCTGTATGTCGCATCCAAAAGTTATTGATGCCAAGCGATTCTTTGCTCAAATCCAAGGGGGGTTTACTTCGATACTTTTTTTCTTAAGGTCAAAATTCAGGCAGATAATCGGCTTTTCCATGTTAAGTGGCACTGTATTCATACCTGCAGAACGTTTGGTCCTATCAAAAAAGTGTTCTAAGTAAAAGTTACTGGAAATCAAGCATAAAATCGATTTCCATCGTCAAAACATAGAGTTGTATATAAAATAACGAAGTTAGGGTCGTTCTAGAGCACCCTGTATGTCAGATCCAAAAGTTATCGATGCCAATCGATTCCTTGCTCAAAATCAAGGGGGGTTTACTTCGATACTTTTTTTCGTCAGGTCAAAATTCTGGCAGAAAATCGACTTTTCCATGTTAAGTTGCACAGTATTCGTAACCCCAGAACGTTTGGTCCTATCAAAAAAGTGTTTTAAGTAAAAGTTACTGGAAATCAAGCGTAGAATCGAATTCCATCGTCAAAACATAGGGTTTGTATATAAAATAACGAAGTTAGGGTCGTTCTAGAGCACCCTGTATGTCGATCCAAAAGTTATCGATGCCAATCGATTCCTTGCTCAAATCTAAGGTGGGTTTACTTCGATACTTTTTTTCGTCAGGTCAAAATTCTGGCAGAAAATCGACTTTTCCATGTTAAGTTTCACAGTAGTCGTAACCCCAGAACGTTTGGTCCTATCAAAAAAGTGTTGTAAGTAAAAGTTACTGGAAATCAAGCGTAGAATCGAATTCCATCGTCAAAACATAGGGTTTGTATATAAAATAACGAAGTTAGGGTCGTTCTAGAGCACCCTGTATGTCCGATCCAAAAGTTATCGATGCCAATCGATTCCTTGCTCAAATCTAAGGTGGGTTTACTTCGATACTTTTTTTCGTCAGGTCAAAAGTCTGGCAGAAAATTGTCTTTTCCATGTTAAGTTTCAAAGTAGTCGTAACCCCAGAACGTTTGGTCCTATCAAAAAAGTGTTGTAAGTAAAAGTTACTGGAAATCGAGCGTAGAATCGAATTCCATCGTCAAAACATGGGGTTTGCATATAAAATAACGAAGTTAGGGTCGTTCTAGAGCACCCTGTATGTCCGATCCAAAAGTTATCGATGCCAGTCAATTCCTTTCTCAAATCAAAGGCGGGTTTACTTCGAAACTTTTTTTCGTCAGGTGAAAACTCTGTCAGAAAATTGGCTTTTTCATGTTAAGTTTCTCAGTAGTCGTAACCCCAAAACGTTTGGTCCTATCAAAAAAGTGTTGTAAGTAAAAGTTACTGGAAATCGAACGTAGAATTGAATTCCATCGTCATAACATGGGGTTTGCACATAAAATAACGAAGTTAGGGTCGTTCTAGAGCACCCTGTATGTCATATCCAAAAGTTATCGATGCAAATCGATTCCTTGCTCAAATCTAAGGTTGGTTTACTTCGATACTTTTTTTCGTCAGGTCAAAACTGTGGCAGATAAGCTGCTGGTTTGATCTTCACCTTTAAACGAAGTAATGGGTTGGGTGGTGGGAGAGTGGGGGAGAGTAGGGAAGGTGATGGGAGAGTTATCTCTAAAAGCGTATCTTCAGTTGTTGATTCCAGAGGTGCTGTTGGATTTACAACTTGGAAAAACTGCACTTGGAACATTTAAACGGGCGCCACGCCGCGTTGTGTTAACTACTCATGTAAGGGGGCGGGATAGAACCTTAATGGCAACGACTCACGAGCTCTACTAATGTTACGGCCTCACACATTCCCGCGTTTTATTATTCCCATTTCATATTTTCCTCAAGCCTCATATTGTTAAAAACTTTTTTTTGTTTTTTCAATATTTAATAAAAGCTTGTAGCAACCAGGAAAACAACTACAATGGAATTTAGATTTTTCCCAATAACCTAATTGGGGAAAGTCCTTTCAGGATTTACGCTTTTAATTGCAAAAATTTCAAAAAAAGCTCATCCTACTGTATAAAAAAAAATGTAAAGCATTCATTGTACAAAATTGTGTTTTTTACATCATTTTTTACTCCAGCTCTCTTTGTTAAAGATTAAAATTGCAAATTCTGTAAATATTTTGTTGTAAAAAATTTAAAAAATTATAAATTGCGGGCACCCTTTTAAAGGAAAATGATTTCTAGATGATAATGGTAGAGAGAAGACCCAAAAGTTGGAATCACCAAGTAAAGTTTTAGTGTGAACTAAGTACTCTTACTTATCGTAATCATTCCTTTCACGACAGAAAGTCATAGTCGCTGCTAGGGTTTCTGTCTCCCTGTATAGCTGGAGTGAACCAGTCGATTATCTGCCAGAGTTTTGACCTGACGAAAAAAAGTATCGAAGTAAACCCAACTTAAAATTGAGCAAGGAATTGACTGGCATCGATAAATTTTGGATCCGACATACAGGGTGCTCTAGAACGACCCTAACTTCGTTATTTTATATACAAACCCTATGTTTTGACGATGGAATTCGATTCTACGCTTGATTTCCAGTAGCTTTTACTTAAAACACTTTTTTGAAAGGACCAAACGTTCCTGAGCTACGAATACTGTGCCACTTGAAATGGAAAAGTCGATTTTCTGCCAGAATTTTGACCTGACGAAAAAAAGTATCGAAGTAAACCCAACTTAAATTTGAGCAAGGAATCGACTGACATCGATAACTTTTGGATCGGACATACAGGGTGCTCTAGAACGACCCTAACTTCGTTATTTTATATACAAATCCTATGTTTTGACGATGGAATTCGATTCTACGCTTGATTTCCAGTAAGGTTTATTTAGAACACTTTTTTGATAGGACCAAACCTTTCCGGAATATGCACATATAAAATATACGAAAATATTTTTTCAAGCCAGTTTTCACCCCTTAACAAAGCCGATTTGTATTTTAGATTACGTGGGAGATTATGCGTATCGGATGATTGATCCAGATATGCATTATAATCAAAGTGATGAGCTCGATATTCAGATAAACATTGCATTGTTCCTGGTTTTGTGGATATTAGGAACAAGACCGCAATTTGTAAAAACAACGTAGGTATATAACGCATACGTAACATTTACATCGAAAGACTATTTGAAAAAACTGGCCAAATTTGAAACTTTTTCAGTTTTTGATCTCTAGCGCAAAAACAATACATTTTAGCGACTTGACCACGAAGTACAAAAAGAAAGATTATTAAATTCTGCGTCTAATGAGCTTTCGAAAGCCAAAATCGGTCTAGCCGTTCAGGAGATATCGATGTTCAAAAATAAACTTTTATTACCGACTGTCTAGGACCGTCCGTTTTCTCGTGAGAGCAATAAAATGAGCAATTTTTGAACATCGATATCTCCTGAACGGCTTGACCGATTTTGGCTTTCGAAAGCTCATTAGACGCAGAATTTAATAATCTTTCTTTTTGTACTTCGTGGTCAAGTCGCTAAAATGCATTGTTTTTGCGCTAGAGATCAAAAACTGAAAAAAGTTCCAAATTTGGCCACTTTTTTCAAAATGGAGGACGAAGCGCAGTAGGGAGGATGATGCAAACTTGGATTTAGAACTACCTAATGGTCCTGAACAAGATAAAATAATAAAATAACTCATTACCACGTTACTTGGGGGAAAAAAGGGAAATTTTGGCAAAGTGGAAATGCTGGTACTGAGGTCCCCTAGGCATTTTCTTTTATTAATGTTAATAAAGCTGTTAAATTGGTTTGTTGACGTTAAATGATTTTTTAAATTCTACCCGCATGCTTCCTAAATGACCACCTTCCAGAGGACAGCTTCCAAAGGCAAACTATAAAAAGATTCTTCATTTATTGGCTAAAAAATCAACATTTTTTTCACTTTTTCAATCGAATTTGACTTTTTTTAAAACAGAATTAGGGATAAAACGCTCAATAATATGATTACATAGTACATAGCTAGTATACAAAGGGAAAAGACAATATTAAATTTTGAAATATAATTTCCAATACCCTGAAATTTGTTAGTTTCCAATGAAAAAGTGCAAGCGCTTTATATGGTCAAAAAAAAAGGTCAAAATATGCCTAAAAGATTGAAAAAACGTATAAAAATGACAAAAAAGTGTCTCATTTCATCAAAAAAGGTTCAAAATCTGACTAAAAAGCCTGCTTTTCTATCTATAAAGGGTAGACTCGCCAAAAAAAGGTCAAAATATGCCTAAAAAAGTTTTAAAAAACGTATAAAAATGACAAAAAAGTGTCTCAATTCATCAAAAAAGGTTCAAAATGTGACTAAAAATCTTTTTTATCTACCTTAAAAGAATAGACTTACCAAAAAAAAAGTTCAAAATCTGCTTAAAAAGGTTCATTTTTGTTAGAAAATTTTTTAAAAAAGTGTCTCGACTCACAAAAAAAGGTTCAAATCTGACTAAAAAGTCTACTTTTCTACCTATAAAGGGTAGAGTCAACAAGAAAAGGTCAAAATATGCCTTATAAGGTTAAAACTTGTTGAAAAAACGTATAAAAAATGCCAAAAAATTGACTTAACTTATCGAAAAAGGTTCAAAATCAGCCTAAAATGTATGTTTTGTCATCGAAAAACTTGGCCAACAGTGACAAATTATAAAAAGTTGATATCGATAACTAAGCACTTAAGAAAAACATCGAAAAAAGCGTTTGGCATAATTCCATCAACAATAAAAGGCGATCGAACCATTATGGACGTTAATTTTAACCAAAGATTATCAAAATTGATACATCTTAATGTTTTCCTTGGCCATAAATGTGGGTAAAATGAAAAAAAATAAAAAGGGAAATTTTAAGTTTTCTTGGTTTATGTTGCCTATCCCGCCCTCTACGTCACAAACTCGGTCTCGTTAGTTTGAAACAGGATTGTCTCTTAATCAACTTGGTTCTCGTCATCGATTTTTCCTTCATCTAGAACGAGTAATTACGCTCGATTGTAAATTAACTTGAAACACGAATGTTGACTGACTGAGAGGCCATTAAACGTAAAAGATGACTTGGAATCTTTTAAGTCCCTTTTCAAATTAATTAAGTTCATAATTATGTTTGACAATTGACAACTAACTTCATTTATTATAGGCAAGTTCATTTATCCGTGAAGACAACGGCGCCGATGGATCATCTTCGTAACACTGACGAACTTGAAAAATGGGCAAAACAAACTTTTTAGTCCAGTCTAAGCCTGGGGGTTAAAAAAAAGGTATTTTGTTTATCTACGGAAATTTGTAGGAGTAGGACCCCTGATCAACCAAAAAGTCCCTCGAAACCCGTGAGGAAAAGCGTCCAGAGCGTTTTTAAGGTGATTTTTTTCGTTTTTTCTGCAATATCTCGAAAACCGTTAGTCGTAGGCGAAATAATTATTAGTACAAAATTAAAGATAATTGAATTTTCTATAATTTTGAGCTAATATGATTTTTTCGTAGGACCAAACGTTTCTGAGCTACGAGGTCGCAAAAAACCGGGGTTTTCTATTTTGACCTCTAAAGGACGGAAGACGTCATCTAATCAAAAAAGTGTACTTAATAAAAGTTGTAGAGAATTTAATTACCTTTAAAAACCGACTCTCAAAAAGCAATTAACGATCAATAGGCAGCGGTGGGGGTAAATTTCAAAAAATTTAAACACAAATTTCATTCAAAAATTGAAATTTCAAAATTTTTTATAAAAACAAAATTAAAGCATATAAAATGTGCAGCAAATTTGATTTAATAAGATTTTTTGTAAGACCAACCGTTCCTGAGCTACGAGTCTCCAAAAAAGAGGGATTTTCGCGTTTTTCCTATGAAAAAAGTCAGAAAAGTCGGAAAAAATCAAGGAAGGAGATATCCTATCGAAAAAGCGTACTAAGTAAACGTTGTAGAGAATTCAATTTCCATTCAAAATCAACTATCGAGAAGCAATCAATATGCTTTTTAGTCACATTTTGAACGTGTTTTGATGAGTTGAGATTCTTTTTTTGGCATTTTAAAACGTTTTTCAACAAAAACAGCCCTTTTTAGGTATATTTTACCCTCCCCCCCCCTTTTTTTGTGAGATAAGGAGGGTTCTTAGACAGATATTTATAAGTTAAGACACTTTTTTGGCATTTTTATACGTTTTTTTAACTAGAATAGACCTTTTCGAGCACATTTTGGGAGACATGCAGCTTTTCTAGGCAGATTTTGAACATTTTTTTGTTAAAACTGACCCTAGGGGCGTCCTAGGAGCCTGAAATTTGTCAGTTTTCTGCAAGATAGGTGTTAAATATTTGAGGGAAAAGGTTGAATGCTCCCTTTAAACGAGTTCACGCATCGGCGTTAAAGCCCCCCCTTGATCAAGGATCAAATCTTTCCCAAACGGGCGCTTTAGCTCGTTTCATACTAAATCCTCTTATATAAAGATCGATTTTAGGATTTTATGTCTGACACCCCCACATTTGAAAATTGCTTTTAGTTTATAATATTTACAAACACCTTTTTTATGTAAAAAATGACTCGTTTTTTGAGTTTTTCGGTACTCAATGACTATTTTATTAGGATTTTATTGTTGATTTCAATTTTACTGTTACCACTGTTTAGTATTGGAGTTAAATTTTAACGATCCCCTTTAACTAGCTACTAAATGGGCACTTTAGTAAGTAAGCGACCACGAAAATTTTACTCGAAAAGATGGATTCTAGTGTGTAAAATAGAGAAAAAGGACAAAAAAGTTGTGATTTTGAACGATTTTTGGTATCAGAAGGCAAAAAAGACACTTTGCGAGAAAAAGGCAATTTTCTGTCCAAAATTCCGAAACTTTCGTTTCAGCCAATTCTCAGTCCAAAACCCCCCTAAATTGTGCTATAAAAAGGCAATTTTCTGTCCAAACCACCAAGATTGGGCGATAAAAGGGCAATTTTCTGTCCAAAACCTCCAAATTGTGCGATAAAAAGGCGATTTTCTGTCCAAACCACCAAGATTGGGCGATAAAAGGGCAATTTTCTGTCCAAAACCACCAAATTGTGCGATAAAAAGGCAATTTTCTGTCCAAACCACCAAGATTGGGCGATAAAAAGGCAATTTTCTGTCCAAACCACCAAGATTGGGCGATAAAAGGGCAATTTTCTGTCCAAACCTACCAAATTGTGCGGATAAAAAAAGCCAATTTTCTGTCCAAACCCAAAATTGTGCGATAAAATGCCAATTTTATGTGCAAACACCCTAATTTGTGCAATAAAATGCCAATTTTCTGTCCAAACCCCCCATATTGGAGGATAAAAAGGCAATTTTCTCTCAAAACCCCCCAAATTTTGCGATAAAAAGCCAATTTTCTGTCTAAATCGCCTTTTCTTTAACCCATTTTTTTTTAAATCACCCCAAATCGTCTAAACCTAAAATTTTTCACTTTTTACCAATTTTATCACCATAATTCCAAAAATTTTCAATAAAACAGTCTATTTTCTGTCTATAAGTCCTAAACTTTTCGGTAAAAAACCCTCCGAAATGTGCTAAAAAAGGTAATTTTAGTCTAAAACTCGAAAATTTTACTTTTAACCAATTCTTGCACCAAAACTCCAAAATTGTACGATAAGAGACAATTACTGTCCAAAAAACTAACTTTTCTTTCAACCTTTTAGTCCAAAACCCCCCCAAATAGTACGACGAAAGCCAATTTTCTGTCTAAACCTCCCAAATTTTTCGAAACCAATTCTTCCACCAAAACTCCAAAATTGTACGATAAGAAGCCAATTTACTGCCCAAAACAACAAAACTTTTCTATCCAACAAATTTTCCTCCAAAAATCCAAATTGTACGATAAGATTATTAATTATTATTATTAATTTACTGTCCAAAACACAAACTTTTTTCCAGCCAAGTCAATAGTACGATAAAAAGCCAATTTCCTGTCTAAACCTCCCTTTTTCGAAACCAATTCTTCCACCAAAACTCCAAAATTGTACGATAAGAAGCCAATTAACTATCCAAAACACAAACTTTTCTTCCAATCAAGTTTCTGTCCAAAACCCCCCAAATAGAAAATTTTTCTGTCTAAACCTCCAAAATTTTTCCACCAAAACTCCAAAATTGTACGATAAGAAGCCAATTTACAAAATCGTTCAATAAAATAGCGCATTTTCTGTCTCTAAGCCCACTTTTCTGTTAAAAAAAAAACCCTCCAAAATATGAAGAAAGAAAAAAAAAAACTTTTTTTCTGTCTCAAACTTCTAAACCCATATTCTGTCTAAAACACAAAAATTTTACTTTGAACCAATTTTTCCACCAAAACTCCAAAATTGTACGAAAAGAAGCCAATTTATTGTCCAAAACCCCCCAAATAGCCAATTTTCTGTCTAAACCTCCAAAATTTTTCTAAACCAATTCTTCCTCCAAAATCGTTCAATAAAACAGTCCATTTTCTGTCTCTAAGCCCACTTTTCTGTTTAACAAAACCTCCAAAATATGAAGAAAGAAAAAAAAAAATTTTTTTTTTCTGTCTCAAACTTCTAGATCTATATTCTGTCCAAAACATAAAAATTTTACTTATAACCAATAATTTTTCCACCTAAACTCCCAAATTGTACGAAAAAAGCCAATTTGCGGTCCAAAATGCCCCAAACATCCAATTTTTCTGTCTAAACCTCCCAAATTTTTCCACCAAAACTCCAAACTTGTACGATAAAAAGCCAATTTTCTGTCTAAACCTCCAAAATTTTTCCGAACCAATTCTTCCTCCAAAATCGTTCAATAAAACAGTCCATTTTCTGTCTCTAAGCCCACTTTTCAGTTTAACAAAAACCTCCAAAATATGAAGAAAGAAAAAAAAACTTTTTTTCTGTCTCAAACTTCTAAACCTATATTCTGTCTAAAACACAAAAATTTTACTTTTAACCAATTTTTCCACCAAAACTCCAAAATTGTACGAAAAGAAGCCAATTTGCGGTCCAAAAGCCCCAAATAGCCAATTTTTCTGTCTAAACCTCCCAAATTTTTCCACCAAAACTCCAAAATTGTACGATAAAAAGCCAATTTTCTGTCTAAACCTCCAAAATTTTTCCAACCATTCTTGCTCACAAAATCGTTCAATAAAACAGTCCATTTTCTGTCTCTAAGCCCACTAGTATGTTTAACAAAAACCTCCAAAATATGAGAAGAAAAATTTTTTTTATCTGTCTCAAATTCTAAACCTATTTTCTGTCTAAAACACTAAAATTTTACTTTTAACCAATTTTTCCACCAAAACTCCAAAATTGTACGATAAGAAGCCAATTTACTATCCAAAACCCCCAACTATCCAATTTTCTGTCTAAAACTCAAAAATATTTCTTTAACCAATTCTTCAACCAAAACTCCAAAATTGCATTTAGCTTCACATTTAGACAAACTATAAACTTGAGAAAACTGTCTTATACTTCTTTGAGAACTTTTTCTGTCTAAAACACAAAAATTTAACTTTGAAGTTTGAACCAATTTTTCCACCAAAACTCCAAAATCGTACGAAAAGAAGCCAATTTATTGTCCAAAACACCCCAAATAGACAATTTTCTGTCTAAAACTCCAAAATTTTTCTTTCAACCAATTCTTCAACCGAAACTCCAAAATTGCATCTTCACATTTAGACAAACTATAAACTTGAGAAAAAAAACAAACAAAAAAAATTTTTTTTCTGTCCCAAACTTCTAAACCTATATTCTGTCAAAAACACAAAAATATTACTTTGAACCAATTTTTCCACCAAAACTCCAAAATTGTACGAAAAGAAGCCAATTTATTGTCCAAAACCCCCCAAATATCCAATTTTCTGTCTAAAACTCCAAATTTTTCTTTCAACCAAAACTCCAAATTGCATCTTCAAATTTAGACAAACTATAAACTTGAAACTTTTTTTTTGTCTTAAACTTCTTTGAGAACTTTTTCTGTCAAAAACACAAAAATTTTACTTTGAACCAATTTTTCCACCAAAACTCCAAAATTGTACGAAAAGAAGCCAATTATTGTCCAAAACCCACCAACTATCCAATTTTCTGTCTAAACCTCCAAATTTTTCTTTCAACCAATTCTTCAACCAAAACTCCAAAATTGCATCTTCACATTTAGACAAACTATAAACTTAAAACCCATTCAGATCAGACACACCCGACCACAGCCATCACATCTATCCAAACTCTTTTCCTTCCTCACTGATAACAGTGATAACAATTATCTCAAAACTCCCGATGAATCGAAGTGATCAAACATCCCCCATCTAACGAACCTATTATCTCGTAACTCTATCCACACTTCAAAATCGTTATGCATAATTAGTCAGGTTATAACCTTCACTTATCTTATCTAAGAAATCGAGGTGTCACTTGATATCAATAACAATATATCACCATTATGGGCTTCAATGTCACCAAATTTCACCAAAATAATCGCTCTTTTTTGAACAAAATTTGAATTAAGTGGCTCAAAAAAATTTAAATATTTAACTAAAGTGTTAATTTTTTTTATATTTTTCGTTTAATAAAAGACTGGTAATAATGAGAAGTGCGTCAATGAAAGGATAATCGCACGGTTGGAGGAGGGAAGGAAAAAGGAAAAAAAAGGTTCGAGTTTGAAAAGGGCAAAATGTCGGACCCTACGTAAGGAGTGTCTGATCCTAAGGGCAGAAATGATGAAAGAAAAGGTTATTGACTTACTGTTTGGGTCTGAAGTGATAATAATCCAATGGTGAATGATGAATTTGTGGTGAAAAATGAAAAAAAAACGAATGGACCGACACAAGTAGGAGCCAAATAAAAACGGTCGTCGAAAATGAGAGGGGCGTAGTGGTGGCTGGAGGGTCGGATCGGTACTGGACTAGGGAGAGAGCTCCGAGTGAGTCAGAAGGGGAGTTTTCGAGCTGTTGTTTAGGGGGAAGGGTACGGAGGCCGCCATGAGCGTGAAAGGGGGTTGGGTTCCGATGGGCCGGGCGGGGGGGTTGTCGTTCCGGAGTTCTCGCCAAGGGGGCAGCAGTGAGGGGCCGGCAGCGTTCCGCCCGAAGAATTCAAAAATACCACAAACTAACGGTTATGGACGAAAAGGGCTTAGGGCCTCCTTATGGATAGATTGACTTGAAATTCTATAAAGATCTTCTTAGATACGATAATAGGGAGCCCTGAAAATTTCAAGTCGATCGATACAGAGGGAGCAATAATATGCAATAGGGTCGGAAAGGCCCCTAAGTGACCAAAAAGTATTAAAAATCAAGCAAAAAATGGCCCCTTGTGTATAAAAAGCATTACAAAATCAAGCTAAAAAGGGCCCCTAAGTGATCAAAGAAGATAAAAATGGCCCCTAAGTGATCAAAAAGATATAAAAAATCAAGATAAAAATGGCCCCTAAGTGATCAAAAAGATAAAAATGGCCCTTAAGTGATCAAAAATATAAAAATAGCCCCTAAGTGATCAAAAAGATAAAAATGGCCCCTAAGTGATCAAAAGGATAAAAATGGCGCCTAAGTGATCAAAAAGATTAAAAAAAAAAGGCCCTTAAGTGATCAAAAAGATAAAAATGGCCCCTAAGTGAACAAAAAGATAAAAATGGCCCCTAAGTGATCAAAAAGATAAAAATGGCGCCTAAGTGATCAAAAAGATTAAAAAAAAAGGCCCTTAAGTGATCAAAAAGATAAAAATGGCCCCTAAGTGATCAAAAAGATAAAAAATGGCCCCTAAGTGATCAAAAAGATAAAAATGGCGCCTAAGTGATCAAAAAGATTTAGGCCCTTAAGTGATCAAAAAGATAAAAATGGCCCCTAAGTGATCAAAAAGATAAAAATGGCCCCTAAGTGATCAAAAAGATAAAAATGGCCCCTAAGTGATCAAAAACATAAAAATGGCCCCTAAGTGATCAAAAACATAAAAATGGCCCCTAAGTGATCAAAAACATAAAAATGGCCCCTAAGTGATCAAAAACAAAAATTCAAGCTAATTCTTTTTTATTTTAATTTTTGACCCTTTTTATACACTAGGGGCCATTTTTACCTCGATTTTTTATTCTTTTCTGATCACTTAGGGGCCATTTTATCTTGATTTTTGATCTTTTAGGTCACTTAGGGGCCTTTTTTATCTCGATTTTTGATCTTTTTGGTCACTAAGGGGCCATTTTATCTTGATTTTTGATCTTTTTGGTCGCTCAGTTGCCATTTTTGTCTTGATTTTTGATCACTTAGGGGCCATTTTATCTTGATTTTTGATCTTTTTGGTCATTCAGGGGCCATTTTAATCTTGATTTTTGATCACTCAGGGGCCATTTTATCTCGATTTTCGACCTTTTGGTCGCTTAGGGGCCATTTTTATCTTGATTTTGATCTTTTAGGTCACTTAGGGGCCATTTTTTATCTCGATTTTTGATCTTTTTGGTCACTTAGGGGCCATTTTCTCTTGATTTTTATCTTTTTGGTCACTCAGGGGCCATTTTTGTCTTGATTTTTGATCACTTAGGGGCCATTTTATCTTGATTTTTGATCTTTTTGGTCACTCAGGGGCCATTTTATCTTGATTTTTGATCTTTTTGGTCACTCAGGGGCCATTTTTGTCTTGATTTTTGATCACTTAGGGGCCATTTTATCTTGATTTTTGATCTTTTTGGTCACTCAGGGGCCATTTTAATCTTGATTTTTGATCACTCAGGGGCCATTTTTATCTCGATTTTCGACCTTTTTGGTCACTTAGGGGCCATTTTTATCTCGATTTTTGATCTTTTTGGTCACTTAGGGGCCAGTTTATCTCGATTTTTCATCTTTTTTGTCACTTAGGGGCCATTTGTATTTTGATCTTTCTGGTCACTTAGGGGCCATTTTTATCTCGATTTTTTATCTTTTTGGTCTCTCGGGGGCCATTTTATCTTGATTTTTGGTCACTTAGGGGCCATTTTGTCTTGATTTTTGACCCTATTTATACACTAGGGGCCATTTTTACCTCGATTTATTATTAACTTTTTTTTTTTTAGACTAGGGGCCCTTTTAGCTTAGAGTTTGATTTTTTTTATACACTAGGGTCCATTCTTACATCGATTTTTTAATTCCTTTTGATCATTTAGGGGCCACTTTATCTTGATTTTTGGTCCCTTAGGGGCCCTTTTACCTTGATTTTTGATCCTCGTTATACAGTAGGGGCCATTATCACTCGATTTTTGTTCCTTTTTGGAAACTTCGGGGCCTTTTTTAGCTTGATTTTTGATCCATTTTGGACACTAGAGGCCCTTTTTAGAATGATTTTTGACCCTTTTGATAAACTAGGGGCCATTTTTTACGTCGGGTCCAGTTTTCCTCATTTCAAGCACCCGTTGAATAACAAAACGAAAGACAAAAAAACGAAATTTTTGAGGATAATCATCTCGATTGGTGGAGCTCCGTGACACGTGTTCGCTTGCCAGTTGCCTGCATCACGTCACGTGTCCTAATTATTTTTCCGTTCTTACCAAATTATTAGATAAAACCGCCTTAAGTTTTGCAAACATGCGATTCAAACTTATTGATTGCTTCCCAACAACTGTTGAAAAAAAAATAAATAAATAAATAAATTCAGCGTTTATTAGAACGATATCTTCATCACTTTGTAAAAGATCGGCTTTTGGAAGACCAAATATCCCCCAAAAAATTAGTTTTTCTTCTCTTTCGGAACATATTTTAACGCTATTTTTCATCAAAAACTTTAAAATCGACTTTTTAAGAGCCGATTTTTCTTTAAAAACCCTCAAAATCAAGGTTTTAAGAGCCAAATTTTCTTCAAATACCTTAAAATTGACATTTTAAGAGTCAATTTTTCTTCAAAAAACTCAAAATCAACATTTGTAAAGCCTAATTTTCGTCCGAAAACCTCAAAATCAAAGGTTTAAGAGTCAAATTTTTGTCAAAAACCTAGACGAAAAATTAACTCTTAAAACCTCGATTTCGAAGTTTTTCGACGAAAAATTAACTCTTAAAACCTCGATTTCGAAGTTTTTCGACGAAAAATTAACTCTTAAAACCTCGATTTCGAAGTTTTTCGACGAAAAATTAACTCTTAAAACCTCGATTTCGAAGTTTTTCGACGAAAAATTAACTCTTAAAACCTCGATTTCGAAGTTTTTATACGAAAAATTAACTCTTAAAACCTCGATTTCGAAGTTTTTCGACGAAAAATTAACTTAAAACCTCGATTTCGAAGTTTTTCGACGAAAAATTAACCTTTAAAACCTCGTGTTTGAAGTCTTTCGACGAAAAATCAACTCTTAAAACCTCGATTTCGAAGTTTTTCGACGAAAAATTAACTCTTAAAACCTCGATTTCGAAGTTTTTCGACGAAAAATTAACTCTTAAAACCTCGATTTCGAAATTTTCGACGAAAAATTAACCTTTAAAACCTCGTGTTTGAAGTTTTCGACGAAAAATTAACTCTTAAAACCTCGATTTCGAAGTTTTTCGACGAAAAATTAACTCTTAAAACCTCGATTTCGAAGTTTTTCGACGAAAAATTAACTCTTAAAACCTCGATTTCGAAGTTTTTCGACGAAAAATTAACTCTTAAAACCTCGATTTCGAAGTTTTTCGACGAAAAATTAACTCTTAAAACCTCGATTTCGAAGTTTTTCGACGAAAAATTAACTCTTAAAACCTCGATTTCGAAGTTTTTCGACGAAAAATTAACTTAAAACCTCGATTTCGAAGTTTTTCGACGAAAAATTAACTCTTAAAACCTCGATTTCGAAGTTTTTCGACGAAAAATTAACTCTTAAAACCTCGTGTTTGAAGTTTTCGACGAAAAATTAACTCTTAAAACCTCGATTTCGAAGTTTTTCGACGAAAAATTAACTCTTAAAACCTCGATTTCGAAGTTTTTCGACGAAAAATTAACTCTTAAAACCTCGATTTCGAAGTTTTTCGACGAAAAATTAACCTTTAAAACCTCGTGTTTGAAGTTTTCGACGAAAAATTAACTCTTAAAACCTCGATTTCGAAGTTTTTCGACGAAAAATTAACGCTTAAAACCTCGATTTCGAAATTTTCGACGAAAAATTAACCTTTAAAACCTCGTGTTTGAAGTCTTTCGACGAAAAATTAACTCTTAAAACCTCGATTTCGAAGTTTTTCGACGAAAAATTAACTTAAAACCTCGATTTCGAAGTTTTTCGACGAAAAATTAACCTTTAAAACCTAGTGTTTGAAGTCTTTCGACGAAAAATTAACTCTTTAAACCTCGATTTCGAAGTTTTTCGACGAAAAATTAACTTAAAACTCGATTTGAAGTTTTTCGACGAAAAATTAACTTTAAAACCTCGTGTTTGAAGTTTTTCGACGAAAAATTAACTCTTAAAACCTCGATTCGAAGTTTTTCGACGAAAAAAACTCTAAACCTCTTTCGTTTTCGACGAAAAATTAACTCTTAAACCTCGATTTTCCCTCGAATAGCCCAGGCCCCTATGAAATGTTTCAGTACCTCGAATTTTTTACTCTTTCAGCTTTTTTTTTGCTCATATTTTAGTTAAAAAAAAATTGGCCCTCACCGATCGCAATATCGATAGATTACTTATAAATGAGGACAGGAAAAAAAAAACACAAATTGAAATACATAACCACTATATTATTGTAAAAAAATATTAAAAAAAGACTAGTAAAAATACAATTAATTTAAGTATACAGAGTACAAATAAGCAAGAAAATACAATAAACCTCACTAACATAATTTTTAATCAGAAATACTTCGCCATCAAAGGAATTTCGTACCTAAGCATAAAAATATCATATTTTGCACCATTTAGCACACGTGTACATCGAGAATACAACACTTTATAATTAAACCTAACGTTCAAAAAGGGAAAAAAAAGATAAAAAATAGCTTTTATATGACACCAAGCACATTTATGGGGAACAACGTGTTTAACCTACTTGGTGTTATAGCTATGAACATTTATAACCAGTCTTCAAGCTAATTTCATTGCGACATACAACAATGTTTGGTGTAGAGCTAAATATAAGAAAAAACAAGTTAGTAGATAGAAAACGCGGGTTCTACGCCAGAGGAGGAGGAGGAGTGAGGGGTTTTGTGAGGAGGCTGATGACGTAGTATGACGTGGATGGGTGGGGGGGATCACGAGGTCACGTCGGAGCCTCGGGTAGGGTGGGGGAGGAGGAGGGAACGAGGAACTGGACTTGGCGAGTGCTGAGTCAGCTCCTCACAAACCCCTCACTCCTCCTCCTCTGGCGTAGAACCCGCGTTTTCTACCTACTCAAGTTTCAAGCAGTTTTCACTTTTCAAATACCCTGCTTACAACTCATTTTGATTCTGGACCACAGAAAAACGAACATTTTCCGCAAACAATTCCACATCTTCAAAAACAGGTTGTTTTTCAAATGAACGATCTCAAAATCGTACGAAAGAATGAGAAAAGTCTATTTTATTGTCATAGAAAAGGGAAAATTCCCATTTTGGACGATTTCGGAATGCCAAAAAATACATCCAGGAAATTATTAACGACTTTTTATGCCGAAATCTCAGCAAAAAATGAGTTTATGACAAATTCCACCTATGGAGATGCTAAGTTTGAGAATACATAGGAACTTCCAGGGTTATAATGCTGCAATGGACCAACATAAAGGGAAAAACAAAGAGAAATTTCTTTGTTTTATGTTGGCTCACCTGCTCCATTATAAACTATAACCTCCCAACATAGTTTCCGGTTAAAAATTATTATTGTATATTTTGTAATACTGTATTATATGAAAATAAATCAAAAAAATAAGAAAAAACGAGTAACATCTATAATCCAAGAATATTCTTGGAAATACAATTTCCGAACAGGAAAAGCGTCCAAATTCAGAGGAAATTCAGAAAAGGTCGTCAGTACCTACCATGGAGAAATATGGGGAAAAATTTTGTGCTTTCTTTGGCAAAATATAAACAAAAAACTGCACTTACAACAATATTTAAAGCTAAAAAATCAAAAAATGGGGCTAATTTTTATAGAAGGGATATTATCCTCCTAAAAGAAACTTTTTTATTTTTAAGCACCTTAAAAAGAAAGAGAAAAAATAGGGTAACTTATAAAATAATGGAATATTTTAACTATTTCAAAGTAGATGCCAATATTTTTGACGGAAAAAAAAATGTTTTGAGCAACTTTTTGGGAGCTAGAAAAATAATTTGAGAAGAAAAGTAAAGTTTTTAAGTTTAAGGGTCGGTTTCTTTCCTAATGACTGTTATCGATGCTCTACTAAGGCATGGCGGTTTCTTCAGATCAGTTTTTAAAAGAAGTTTCGGATCAGGAACGTTTTTAAAAGCTTTCGTGTTTTTCTTCAAAGTGCACTGGTTCTGTTTGGCGAAAGTTTCAGCGGCGCTGGGCATCTCTGGGCTTTCCAAGACGGCGGCTTTTTCATCCGGATTGGTCGGTAGATCGATGACGAGGTCCGGAGTTTGGATTTTAAGGGCGATTTGATCATTCGAGGGTGTCGAGAGGGCGTTTTGGGATGCGGCCCTTCTTCTCCAGGACGCTCGGTTTTCTTTAAAGCCGCTCTCCTCCTGCATATCGCTTTTCGCGTCGCTCACACTATGGCTTTTCCAGTGCGTCTTCCTCTGCTTATCGCCTTCGACCTTCGAATTTTCGCTACAGCTCGCCACAGGTGCTTCCATTTCTTTCACCTACAATCAAAATCCATATTATGCCTCAAATCCATTTGAAAAACAGACAAGTTTTTAAATCGCGACCATTTTTGGGATTCTTTTATTAAAATAAACAATTTTTAGTGTTTGATAAGCGTCCTTCACCAACTTTATGCTTTCCCAGAGATGGTAATAAGGACTTACCAGTACGTAAAAGAAAACGGACGAACACAAAACTTGTTAATTCTCGGTTAAAATGCGAGCTAGAGGTCAAAAGGTTGGTCGGGTACAAAATTTTTGACACATTTATCCACTGAAACTGGACTGATTTTGACCAAATTGATGGTAAAATAATTTAACAGAAGAGTGAACCTCTCTAGACTTGTTAAAACACAAAATTAACACACCAGACACCACAAATTATGCATTAACACAGCCAATGTATGATTTCATGGAAACTTAAAATAACCTTAATTTTCGCAATTCTTGACTGATTTTATTGATATTTATTTTTTTGCCTAAAAACCCATTTTTTGGTAAAAAACTCATTTTTTGTTGAAAAACTCATTTTTGGTCTAAAAACCCATTTTTAATTGTAAGTGCCATTTTTGGACTAAAAAAAAGTTTTTAGTCAAAAATCTAATTTTTAGTCCCATTTCCCATTTTTGGTGTGAAACCCTTTTTTAGTCGAAAAGTTGATAGCCAAAAATCAAATTTTAAGTAAAAAAACCACCATTTTTAGTTGAAAATCAAATTTCTGGTCTAAATAGCAATTTTCAGTCATATATCCAAATTTTGGTCTTAAAACCCTTTTTAAGTCGAAAAACTCGTTTTTAGTCAAAAATACCATTTTTAGTCGAAAAACTCGTTTTTAGTCCAAAATACCATTTTTAGTCGAAAAACTCGTTTTTAGTCAGAAATACCATTTTTAGTCAAAAAACTCGTTTTTAGTCAAAAATATCATTTTTAGTCAAAAAAACTCGTTTTTAGTCAAAAATACCATTTTTAGTCGAAAAACTCGTTTTTAGTCAGAAATACCATTTTTAGTCAAAAAACTCGTTTTTAGTCAAAAATACCATTTTTAGTCAAAAAACTCGTTTTTAGTCCAAAATACCATTTTTAGTGAAAAAACTCGTTTTTAGTCCAAAATACCATTTTTAGTCAAAAAACTCGTTTTTAGTCAAAAATACCATTTTTAGTCAAAAAACTCGTTTTTAGTCAAAAATACCATTTTTAGTCGAAAAACTCGTTTTTAGTCCAAAATACCATTTTTAGTCGAAAAACTCGTTTTTAGTCAAAAATACCATTTTTAGTCAAAAAACTCGTTTTTAGTCCAAAATACCATTTTTAGTCGAAAAACTCGTTTTTAGTCAAAAATACCATTTTTAGTCAAAAAAACTCGTTTTTAGTCCAAAATACCATTTTTAGTCGAAAAACTCGTTTTTAGTCCAAAATACAATTTTTAATCGAAAAACTCGTTTTTAGTCAGAAATACCATTTTTAGTCGAAAAACTCGTTTTTAGTCAAAATACCATTTTTAGTCCAAAAACTCGTTTTAAGTCAAAAATACCATTTTTAGTCAAAAACACTCGTTTTTAGTCAGAAATACCATTTTAAGTAAAAAAAATTCGTTTTTTGTCAAAAATACCATTTTTAGTCGAAAAACTCGTTTTTAGTCAGAAATACCATTTTTAGTCGAAAAACTTGTTTTTAGTCCAAAATATCATTTTTAGTCAAAAATACCATTTTTAGTCGAAAAACTCGTTTTTAGTCCAAAATACAATTTTTAGTCGAAAAACTCGTTTTTAGTCCAAAATACCATTTTTAGTCGAAAAACTCGTTTTTAGTCAAAAATACCATTTTTATTCCAAAAACTCGTTTTTATTCAAAAATACCATTTTTGGTCTAAAAATCCAATTTTAAGTCAAAAAACCCATTTTTTCTCTAAATCCCCATTTTTAGTCCAACATCCCAAATTTTTCTCAAAACCCATTTTTTGGCCTAAAAACTCAATTTTAGTGAAAAATCTAAAAAATTTATACCCTTGGAAAAGGAGAAAAAAACCGAATAAATATCAATAAAATAAGTCAACAATTGTGGAAGTTAAGCTCATTTAAAAGTCCATTCTTGAAATTAACGCATTGAAAATATCAATAAATTACAAGGAATTAATATTATGAATTTAAAAAAAATTTAATTCTTTGAAAATTTATCTTTTATTGTACTTAAAATGTAATTTAAACCCCAATAATAATTGGACAGGCAAAAAGTGAAGGTTTGGCTGATAAAAAAATAAGTGTAAAATGTATAAAAAAATAATCCATTAACTCAAATATAATATGTAATGTACAAAAAAAAAATTAAAAAATAAAAATTACATTGGTAAAAAAAAAAATTACAACAAAATTTGTCAAAATGGCTTCCAAATATTACCAATGTGAGAAATTTATATACATAAAGTGCACTAAAACGAACAAAAACAAAACTATTTACACTAATCGGATAAAAAAAAAGCAAAATTTGAACAAAAAACCAGCAAAAAACAAACAAAAGGCATACTAGAACAAGCAGGAGAGACTGGATTTGTTATTTTTGTGACAAAAAAAGTTAGTGGTTAAAAAATTTAATGGCTCAGGGGAGGTTAAAATGTTGAAATTTGATTTTGATGGCAATGATTAGTCTCAACTGTTTATTTTAGTATCGTTTATATAAAATAAAAAAACCTAATTTTAGTTACTACAGGCTAAATAAATAATCTAAATTGAAAATCAAAAGCGAAAAACTTTTGTTTTTCTCTAAACACACAGAAAAAGACACAAAATTTGAACTAAACAGCGGTTTCGAGTACCTGAGGTAGCCAAGTAGACGTTATGGGAATTTCTTCATCTACGGGAGATTCGGCGATCGATTCCTCAGTCTCGACTTTCTCATTTTTTACAGCGAGATCGTTTTCGATTTCCCATTTTTCGTTTTTCTCACTGATGTCATCTCTGGAAAGGTTTTGGTTTTTGAAAGGCTCCCCCTGGGTAAGATAGGCAAATCGGCCCCGGACGAGTTTTCGCACCATAATTTTTTAGAGTCTTTTATATCTAAAGTCTTTTATATGTTTGGTGAGTAGGTTTCTTTTTAGATATGAAAGACCCTAAAAAATTATAAAGCGAAAACTCGTCCGGGGCGGATTCGCCTATCTTAACCGGAGGGAGCCTTTGGGATGATTTGAGGGGAGAAACGTACTTGATTTTGATGGTGATGTATTTGTCGGGGATGAGGCCTTCTTTGCCACTCACGGCTCCCCTCCACCAATCGCAGCTTACTTGACTATAAAGCATGACGTTGTCACCTTTCGATAATGTCAGTTCGCGGTCGTTGCGGGCCATGAAGTCAAACTGAGCGGTCGCCTCAACACATTCACATTCTGGAATAGAAAAGGGTCAAAAAATGCCAAAAAAGGGCCTAAAAGTGAAGATTTTAGATTCAAATTTTAGTTGTATTTCTGGTCTCTTAACTCATTTTTCGTCGAAAATTCCGCCTTTGGTCTTAATACCCATTTTTTAGTAAAACAAATCAAGTTTGGTCTAAAAATCAGTTTTTGGTCTAAAAACCCATTTTTGGACTAAAAATTCATTTTTTGTCCAAATACCCATTTTTAGTCAAAAATCTCATTTTTCGTCAAAAAACCCGTATTTTAATTGAAAATCTCATTTTTGGTCCAAAAACCCGTTTTTAGTTGAAAATCTCATTTTTGGTCTCTAAACTCATTCTTCGTCGAAAATTTCACTTTTGGTCTAAATTCCCATTTTTAGTCAAAAAAACTCATTTTTGGTATAAAAACCCATTTTTGGTCTAAAAACCCATTTTTAGTTGAAAATCTAATTTTTGGTCGAAAACCCCAATTTTAGTTGAAAATCTCAGTTTTGGTCTAAAAACCCACTTTTGGCCTAAAATCCAATTTTTGGTCTAAAAATCCATTTTTTGTCCAAATACCCATTTTTTGTAGAAAATCCTATTTTTGGTTTCTAAACTCATTTTTAGTCAAAAATCCCATCTTTTTGGTCTAAAAACCCATTATAGTTAAAATATCATTTTTGGTATTAAAACCCATTTTTGCTGTAAATACATATTTTTAGTCAAAAATTTCATTTATATTCTAAAAATCAAAATTGGAAATCCCACTTTTGGTCTAAATACCCATTTTTGCTCTAAAACCCCATTTTTTAGTGGCAAATTTATAATGAAAAATCTTAGTCTAATGTTGGGGTTTAGACCAAAAATTGGAGTTTTTGACCAAAAATTAGATTTTCAACTAAAAATGGGTTTATAGACCAAAAATGGATTTTTAGACCAAAAATGGGTTTTTAGACCAAAAATGAGTTTTTTGACTAAAAATGGGTTTTTAGACCAAAAATGAGTTTTTTGACTAAAAATGGGAATTTAGACCAAAAGTGGAATTTTCGACGAAAAATGAGTTTAGAGACCAAAAATGAGATTTTCAACTAAAAAGGGGTTTTAAGACTAAAAATGAGATTATCAACTAAAATTGGGGTTTTTGACCAAAAATTAGATTTTCAACTAAAAATGGGTATTTGGACAAAAAATGGATTTTTAGACCAAACATGAGTTTTTTGACAAAAATTAAGACTAAAGGCGGAATTTTCGACGAAAAATGAGTTAAGACACCAAAAATGAGATTTTCAACTAAAATTGAGGTTTTTTGACCAAAAATTAGATTTTCAACTAAAACTGGGTATTCGGACAAAAAATGGATTTTTAGACCAAAAACTGTTTTTTAGACCAAACATGAGTTTTACTAAAAATGGGTATTAAGACCAAAAGCGGAATTTTCAACGAAAAATGAGTTTAGAGACCAGAAATGAGATTTTCAACTAAAATTTGAATTGGGGTTTTTGACCAAAAATTAGATTTTCGAATAGTGTTTTTAGACCAAAAATGTGTTTTTAGGAGAAGAAAATTTGCTAAAAATGGTTTTCACCAAAAAAAGATTTTTGATCAAAAATTTTAAATTACTCTAAAAAAGAACTAAATACCGTCTTCTGAAGGGTACACTTCGGAATCCAAATCTTCATGTACATGTTCTGATGGAGAATCACCAACATCACTAAAACAAACAAAAAATTAATTTTTTTATTTCCAAATTATACAAGAGAAAACTCACTTGTCCTCATCTTTCGTGATATATTTTTCATAAACGACCCCACCAATATCAGACGGAAAAATATCATCGTGAAATAAAATAATATTCTTAATCAGTTCGTTCACTTGGTTTTGGTATTGAACCTGATCCTTATCTTCAGGAACGGGAACCAAAGTTGGACCGAAGCAAATCGCCAAGTTATACGGGTCCATCATATTCTCGTCGCTATACTCAGAAAGGCTAGAAAAGTCATTATTAGATCCCATCAATGCCTAAATAATATAACTTACTGGTTTAAAAATGCGAAAAGATACCGCATCACTATAATAACAGATCGGGGTAATGTTTGCACCAATTCTTTCATTTTTATGACGAAATCATGCTTCGATTCAAGCTCTGCAAATCATCAATTTATATTGTTTTTATATTATTATATATAATATATATATATATAATATATATATATATATATATATATATATATATATATATATATATATATATAAATAAATTTATAAATTATATATATAATATTTATTTATTTTTTTTGTTTTATTTTATTTTATTTTTTTCATCCTTTCTTTCCTGTACTTACGAGCAAGTTCCATGAATTGTTCGAAATATATAATGGGAAAGAGTGGTTCCCTCAATTCTCTTAAATAAAGTTTAAGGACTCCAGCGACGGAATTCATGTCTGAAGCGTCGGTTATGTCTGCTAAAGGATCTTCGCCTCTTTCGAAACTATCTCGGAAATTGTTGATTTCCAATTGAGAGCCTGACACTCGAAATATTCCTTGATGATGTAAACCTGAAAAATGAGATTTTTTTTAGTTTTTTGACTTCTAGCTCGAAAACTATGCGTTTTGGCAAGTTGACCACTAAGTACAAATAAAAAGATTATTAAATTTCGCATTAAATGAGCGTTTATAAGTCAAAATCGGTCAGGGCGTTCAGGAGATATTGATGGTCAAAGAAAATTTTCCGTAAACTCCAACAATGAGATTTTTGACTAAAAATGGTTTTTTAGACCGAAAATGGGATTTTTGACTAAAAATGGGTTTTTAGACCAAAAAATAAGATTTTTGACTAAAAGTGGGTTTTTAGACCAAAATATAAGATTTTTGACCAAAAATGAGATATTTGACAAAAAATGAGTTTAAAGACCAAAAATGAGTTTAGAGACCAAAAGTGAGATTTTTTTATACTAAAAATGAGATTTTTGACTAAAAACGAGATTTTTGAATAAAAACGAGATTTTTGACTAAAAATGGGATTTTTGACTAAAAATGACATGTTTGACTAAAAATGAGATTTTAGACTAAAAATGAGATCTTTGACTAAAAATGAGACTTTTGACTAAAAATGAGTTTTTTGACTAAAAATGAGATTTTTTAGTAGAAATGGGATTTTTGACTAAAAATGAGATTTCAGACTAAAAATGAGATTTTTGACTAAAAATGAGTTTTAAGACCAAAAATGAGATCTTCGACTAAAAATGGGTTTAGAGACAATAAAAATGAGATCTTCGACTAAAAATTAGATTTTTGACTAAAAATGAGATTTTTAACTAAACATGGGATTTTTGACTAAAAATGAGATTTTAGACTAAAAATGAGTTTTAAGACCAAAAATGAGATCTTCGACTAAAAATGAGATTTTTGACTAAAAATGAGTTTTAAGACCAAAAATGAAAAATGAAATTTTTGAATAAAAATGACATGTTTGACTAAAAATGGGATCTTTGACTAAAAATAGGATTTTTGACTAAAAATGGCATTTTTGACTAAAAATTAGATTTTATACTAAAAATGAGATCTTTGATTAAAAATGAGACTTTTGACTAAAAATGAGATTTTTGACTAAAAATGAGTTTTAAGACCAAAAATGAGATCTTTGACTAAAAATGGGTTTAAAGACCAAAAATGAGATCTTCGACTAGAAATGAGATTTTTGACTAAAAATGAGATTTTTGACTAAAAATGAGATTTTTGACTAAAAATGGGATTTTTGACTAAAAATGGGATTTTTGACTAAAAATGACATGTTTGACTAAAAATGAGATTTTTGACTAAAAATTAAATTTTTGACTAAAAATGAGACTTTTGACTAAAAATGAGATTTTTTGACTAAAAATGAGTTTAAAGACCAAAAATGAGATCTTTTACTAAAAATGGGTTTAGAGACCAAAAATGAGATCTTCGACTAAAAATGAGATCGTTGACTAAAAATGAGATCTTTGACTAAAAATGAGTATTTTTGACTAACAATGAGATTTTAGACCAAAAACAGGTTTCTTGATCGAAAATGAGATTCTTGACTAAAAATGGGTTTTTAGACTAAAAATGACATTTTTGACGAAAAACTGGTTTTTTGATCGAAAATGAGATTCTTGACTAAAAATGGGTTTTTAGACTAAAAATGAGATTTTTGACCAAAATCACAGCATCGAAAATTCCAACTCCTCCATCTTTTATAAATTGTAAATTGTTCTCACCATAAAGATTGATGATTCGAATGCAGCTTTTAATAATCAACGGAATATCTTGGTTTGTAGACTCGATATATTCTTCTAAAGAGCCTCCGAAAAGTTTCGGGGTCGATGCCGTCGTGTTAAGCCTTCCGATGCATTTTCTCCTCGGAGCTTTAATGTTGCTCACGTTGCTCAAAGCACAAGGAGGACTAGCACTCAGCATATTCCGGATGTATTCATATTTCGCATTCAACCGTGCAGTCCGAGAAGTCCCAAGAAGGAAATCTCTTAATTTCTAAACAAATTATGAAAATATGACATCGTCCAATGATAAAATGTTACAGTTAGATAGAATTCTTCGGTTTCGTGTCTATCAGCTCGAAGTTTCAGTGAGGCAGTTTCTGGAGGTTTGGACGTCGGAAGAGCACCTTCGCCGAAATAATTGGTGCAGTTGTAATCCTTTAAAGTGAGCATTTGAAGCAAAGATCCTTCTGCGGTTTCCAAAGTTTTCCAAACTTCGTCACTTTGTGCTTGGACAGAGTTGATCCTGGATTCCATTTGACTAAGGCGGATACCCATTTCAGCACTCAGCAACTTTTGCAGTTCCGGTTCAGCCTGAAGAAATAAAAAATTAAGAAAAAAACAAATTTTTCTGAATTACCTCATCTTTTTGGCCGATGAATTCCAATTTTTTCGGTATCATAAACGCCGTGTGGTTAAACTCGAGGAACCTTTGCTTGTCGAGTCTGGAGTCGAGGCCGTTTATTATCGAATTGAGAGCGTCGACGTTCGTCTGAATTGATTTCTGGCGACCTTCTTCGCATGTGACGTGCATCCAAAGTGCTCGAGATATACAATGATGGAAGCCCAAATCCATACAGTCGATTAGGTCTGAGAGATCGTCCACGTAATACTTGTGGAGAGTCGCATTTGAAGCTTCGATGCAAAGGACGTACTCGTTACGGGCTTTTAATGCTTTTAACTTGGCGTCGAAATATTTGTTCTTTCTCTGAAATCGAAGAGAAATTCACTATCTGGAGAAATATATTGACTTGAAAAATATTTGCCAAAAAATGGTCTTCACACATCTAAATTTCAAGTCAACATAAAACACGTTTCACGATCTTTTGCCAAATTTTTCACCATAAATGTGATTTTTGAACAAAAATGGGTTTTAAAACGAGAAAAAAAAAATTGAAATAAATTGTTTAGAATGTTTAAAATGCATAATAATTAGAATGTTTAAAATGTTTAACGTTTTAGAATGTTTAAATTGTTTAGAATGTTTAATGATTAGAATGATTAATATTTAGAATGTTTAGAATGTTTAATGTTTAGAATGTTTAAAATGTTTAACGTTTGGAATGTTTAAAATGTTTAGAATGTCTAATGATGAGAATGTTTAATGTTTAAAATGTTTAGAATGTTTAATGATTAGAATGTTTAATGTTTGGAATGTTTAAAATGTACAGTGTTTAAAATGTTAAACGTTTAGAATGTGTAGAATGTTTAAATGTTATTAAAATAAATTGTTTAAAATGTATAATAATTAGAATGTTTAAAATGTTTAACGTTTAGAATGTTTAAATTGTTTAGAATGTTTAAATTGTTTAGAATGTTTAATGATTAGAATGTTTAATGATTATAATGTTTAATGTTTAGAATTTTAAATGTTTAGAATCTGTAATGTTCAGAATGTTTAAATTGTTTAGAATGTTTAGAATTTGTAGAATGTTTAGAATGTTTAATGATTAGAATGTTTAAAATGTATAGTTTTTAAAATGTTTAACGTTTGGAATGTTTAAAATGTATAGAATGTTTAATGATGAGAATGTTTAATGTTTAGAATGTTTAAAATGTTTAGAATGATTAAAATGTTTAGAATGTTTAATGATTAGAATGTTTAAAATGTACAGTGTTTAAAATGTTAAACGTTTAGAATGTGTAGAATGTTTAAATGTTATTAAAATAAATTGTTTAGAATGTTTAAAATGCATAATAATTAGAATGTTTAAAATGTTTAGAATGTTTAAAGATTATAATGTTTAATGTTTAGAATTTTAAATGTTTAGAATTTGTAGAATGTTTAGAATGTTTAAAATGTATAGTGTTTAAAATGTTTAACGTTTGGAATGTTTAATATGTTTAGAATGTTTAATGATGAGAATGTTTAATGTTTAAAGTTTAGAATGTTTAGAATGTTTAATGATAAGAATGTTTAAAATGTACAGTGTTTAAAATGTTAAACGTTTAGAATGTGTAGAATGTTTAAATGTTATTAAAATAAATTGTTTAAAATGCATAATAATTAGAATGTTTAAAATGTTTAACTTTTAGAATGTTTAAATTGTTTAGAATGTTTAATGTTTAGAATGTTTAAATTGTTTAGAATGTTTAGAATTTGTAGAATGTTTAGAACGTTTAATTATTAGAATGTTTAAAATGTATAGTGTTTAAAATGTTTAACGTTTGGAATGTTTAAAATGTTTAGAATGTTTAATGATGAGAATGTTTAATGTTTAAAATGTTTAACTTTTAGAATGTTTAACTTTTAGAATGTTTAACGCTTAGAATGTTTAATGTTTAGAATGTTCAATGTTTAGAATGTTTAATGACTTGTTTAGAATGTGTGATGTTCAGTTTTGAATGACGTGTTAAATGATTGCCAAGATAGGTCTTTACATTTGCATGTTAACAATAAAATTTCAAGTCAACATAAACACGTTTCACGATTTTTTGGCAAAGTTTTGACCATAAATGTGATTTTTGAACAAAAATGGGTTTTTAGACCAAAACTGAGATTTTTGAATAAATATGGGTTTTTCAACTAAAATCGAGATTTTTGACTAAAAATGAGTTTTGGGACCAAAAATGAGGTTTTAGACTAAAATTGGGGTTTTAGACCCAAAATGAGATTTTTGACTAAAATTGGGGTTTTATACGAAAAATAAGATTTTTGACTAAAAATTGTTTTTTACGAAAATGTTTTTTTGACCAAAAAAAATTTGTTTTTAGACAAAAAATGAGATTTTCGACTAAAATTGGGGTTTTAGATGAAAAATTAACACTGATTTTGAAGAAAAATTACCTTCTGTACATCTTTTTCAATCATGCGGTACTTTTTCGACCGGTCCAACTTCTCTTTGGCAATACTCTGCTCGATTTTTTGCCGCTGTGCTTCCACTAATCGTAACTTCGTTTCCGCCTGTTTGCAGTTCGCTTGATAGGCCTGATACGTTTTTAAAGCTGTATTTAATTCATGGAGAACTCTAAAGATCTCATCATGCAAATCACAACCGATTTCCCGACACTAAAAAAAAAGGTTAAAAATTGAAGTAAAAAGCTTAAAAACATACTCGTTTGTATATCCGCTGTACATCTTCGATAACTTGCGACAATTTCGAGACAAGATGGACCGAATAGACTTCGCTTAAAGCAGCATGGTCTTTGCTCAAAGTTTTTGTTTGCTCGACCAAATGCTGCCAACACGAATAGCTCGAGAATAAAGACCATTGGTCTCTCCTAAAAATACAATAATTACAGGAATATAATGAATAAAAATCTCACTTCTGCTTATGCTCTTTATGCCGAAGTTGAAGCCCTTTGACCAATTTTTCAAGGCTTTTGCTATATTCGAGCTCTACGTCGGCCCTTCTTCGGAAAAATTCTTGAAGCTCCGACACTATAGCGACCTGAGCTTCCATCCGTGTGTCCAAACATCGTAATTGTTCTTGTAATTGCAGTCTTATATCTAAAACAAATTTCATATGAAATGAAAATGAGCTTGTGATATACAAGGCTAGAGTAAAAAAGTCGATTTTCTTCCAT
The DNA here is from genome assembly GCA_018703685.1 of Orius laevigatus. Lineage (NCBI taxonomy): Eukaryota > Metazoa > Arthropoda > Insecta > Hemiptera > Anthocoridae > Orius > Orius laevigatus. The sequence goes on along the minus strand of JAGWEN010000972.1, from coordinate 3,887 downwards.
AATTTTGACCTGATGAAAAAAAGTATCGAAGTAAACCCCCCTTGGATTTTAGTAAGGAATCGATTGGCATCGATAAATTTCAGATCCGACATACAGGGTGCTCTAGGACGACCCTAACTTCGTTATTTTATATGCAAACCCTATGTTTTGATGATGGAATCCAATTTTACGCTTGATTTCCAGTAAATTTTACTTAGAACACTTTTTTGATAGGACCAAACGTTCCGGGGTTACGAGTACTGCGCCACTTAACATGGAAAAGTCGATTTTCTTCCATATTTTTGACCTGATGAAAAAAAGTATCGAAGTAAACCCCCCTTGGATTATAGCAAGGAATCGATTGGCATCGATACATTTTGGATCCAACATACAGGGTGCTCTAGAACGACCTAAACTTCGTTATTTTATATACGAACCGTATGTTTGGACGATGAAATTCGATTTTATGCTTCATTTTCAGTAACTTTTATTTAGAACACTTTTTTGATATGACCAAACGTTCTGGATTTATGGACACTTAAAGTGAACCAGTAATTCGTAACCACGAAACGTTTGGTCCTATCAAAAAATGTTTTAAGCAAAAGTTACTTGAAATCAAGCATAAAATTGAATTTCATCGTCAAAACATAGGGTTCGCATTTAAAATAACGAAGTTAGGGTCGTTCTGGAGCTCCCTGTATGTCGTATCCAAAAGTTATCGATGCCAATCGATTCCTTGCTAAAATCCAAGGGGGGTTTACTTCGATACTTTTTTTCGTAAGGTCAAAATTAAAGGCACACCTTTGATTCAAAGACACAAAAAACAGAAATTCCCTTTTTCTCCATTACCTGACTCCTTTCGGCCAATCTGCTTCGCTTGCATTATAGCCTCTGCTGTCAATTTTCCTCCTACAAGGCAGATTTCCTGACGAATTGCTCCTACTGTGGCCCAGCGACTACTGCGAAGAGGCCAACGGCTCTATTAAGAGTTAAAGGCTTTTCCAGTAATGACGTTAGTTCGATTTACAAGCGAAGATGAGATTCGAAAGCCAACAATAACATTTTAGTTGAAATCAAAGGGGTGAGAAGTGCTATTCCTTTGTAGTGATGGGAAATTTAAAAAAAACCTCCTCCTTGTATAATCCAATTCGTTTTTTCGCCCAAAATATCCCAAAAAATAAGCAACCTACACAAACACTACCATCTGCACAAACGACTCACTTAAAACGTAACAGTTAATTCGCAAAATTAAAGTAAACGGAAATGCTCCAATAATCGCACTACAATGGAGATAATTTCGTAATAAGTAAACAAAAACATATGCCAGGTATACGCATTTTTAACGGCTACCTTTAAATTAGATAACCTATTTTAAAATAGAAGTCTTTGACCGATATAAAACGGATCCAAACGCCATTGAAATGTCGCTTTCCGTGAGTCGAATCGTTGAATCTTTCCCCCCGAAATTCCAACGGAAACCTTCACTTCCTAGACTTTCGATGAACAAGAAAATTTATCCATGATGACATTGAGTGTTAAAAATAATCGAATATTTGTAGGAAATTCTAAATGGCCGTCACCGCCACAATTTTTGACCAACTTTATTGATATTTATATGGATGGAAAGCTATTTTAAAGAGCTTTCTAACGGTATAAGTATCGATTTAATCGCTAAATAATTGTGGAAGTTATGGAGGTTTGAACTTCCAATCCGGCAAGTTTCATGACTCAAGTATAAATGTTTAAATTGTTTAAAATGTTTTGAATGTTTAAAATGTTTAAATTGTTTAGAATGTTTAATGTTTGAAAATTTTAATGTTTAGAATGTGTAATGTTTAAAATGTTTAAATTGTTTAGAATGTTTAATGTTAAGAATGTTTAATGTTTAAATTTTATAGAATATTTAAATTGTTTAGAATGTTTAAACCGTTTAGAATGTTGGAATTGCTTAGAATGTTTAAAATGTCAAATGTTAAGAATCTTTAATGTTTAAATTTTATAGAATGTTTAAATTGTTTAGAATGTTTAAATTGTTTAGAATGTTTAACGTTTAGAATGTGCACAATGTTTAATGTTTAGAATCTTTAATGTTTAAATTTTATAGAATGTTTAAATGGTTTAGAATGTTTAAATTGTTTAATGTAAAAATATTAAGAATGTTTATGTTAAAAATGTTAATGTTTAGAATGTTGGAATTGCTTAGAATGTTTAAAATGCCTAATGTTAAGAATGTTTAATGTTAAGAATCTTTAATGTTTAAATTTTATAGAATGTTTAAATTGTTTAGAATGTTTAACGTTTAGAATGTGTACAATGTTTAATGTTTAGAATCTAATGTTTAAATTTTATAGAATGTTTAAATGGTTTAGAATGTTTAAATTGTTTAATGTAAAAATGTTAAGAATGTTTATGTTAAAAATGTTAATGTTTAGAATGTTTAATGTTTAGAATGTTTAATGTTTAAATTTTATAGAATGTTTAAATTGTTTAGAATGTTTAAATTGTTTAGAATGTTTAACGTTTAGAATGTGTACAATGTTTAATGTTTAGTATGCTTAAATTTTATAGAATGTTTAAATTGTTTAGAATGTTTATTTAATGTTTAGAATGTTTAAATTGTTTAGAACGTTTAAATTGTTTAGAATGTTTAATGTTTAAATTTTATAGAATATTTAAATTGTTTAGAATGTTTAATGTTTAAATTTTATAGAATATTTAAATTGTTTAGAATGTTTAACGTTTAGAATGTTTAACGTTTAGAATGTTTAACGTTTAGAATGTTTAACGTTTAGAATGTTTAACGTTTAGAATGTTTAACGTTTAGAATGTTTAACGTTTAAAATGTTTAAGGTTTAGAATGTTTAACGTTTAGAATGTTTAACGTTTAGAATGTTTAACGTTTAGAATGTTTAACGTTTAGAATGTTTAACGTTTAGAATGTTTAACGTTTAGAATGTTTAACGTTTAGAATGTTTAACGTTTAGAATGTTTAACGTTTAGAATGTTTAACGTTTAGAATGTTTAAATTGTTTAGAACGTTTAAAATGTTTAAAATGTTTAAGGTTTAGAATGTTTAACGTTTAGAATGTTTAACGTTTAGAATGTTTAACGTTTAGAATGTTTAACGTTTAGAATGTTTAATGTTTAGAATGTTTAACGTTTAGAATGTTTAACGTTTAGAATGTTTAACGTTTAAATGTTAACGTTTAGAATGTTTTAAGTTTAGAATGTTTTAACGTTTAGAATGTTTAACGTTTAGAATGTTTAACGTTTAGAATGTTTAACGTTAGAATGTTTACGTTTAGAATGTTTTAAACGTTTTAGAATGTGTAAACGTTCTAGAATGTTTTAACGTTTAGAATGTTTAACGTTTAGAATGTTTAACGTTAGAATGTTTAACGTTTAGACAAAGGGAGGCGGGGGTAGGTGGGGTTCGTCCTCCTGCTGGGAGCAGAATGTAGATACTCTTCTTCCCCTATACAGATTCCTGTATATATCTAGCTCGCTTTCTGTTCATCCTCCGTGGGGGATGAGCTAAGTGCGGGGGGCGGATCTTCTTACTGTATGTATGCAGTGCTTGTTGTTTTCTTATCGCTGCTTCTTTCCTTGTCTTTCGCTTTTTGCTTTTCGCCGAGTGGGGGACTTGTTGTCTGTCTTCGTTTATTTACCTGTTGGTTTGTGTTTTCTTCTTGTCGCATCTTCTCTCTGTTTTTCTGTTCTTATCGCTTGATTCTTGCTGTTGTTCGCATAGTGAGAATGACTGTCCTCTTTTCGGTTTTTGGCGGATTATCCTGGCGTTTCTGTAGCGTATTGCTCAGGCTCTTGCCTACGTTTTCTTTTCTTATCCTCGCTTTCTTTTGATGTCCGATGCCTTGCGCCCTCCTTTCGAGTGTTGTTGCGATCGGGTG
>JAGWEN010000971.1:0-45487 GCA_018703685.1 Orius laevigatus | reverse complement strand
ACCCTTCAGGTGCTTCAATTTGATGACAACTTGTGCGTCCGTGAGCCGTGCCTTAATTTCCAGGAGTGCCTAACCGTCCTCAAGTTTGGGAACGCATCCGGCTTCGTTGCCAGCGAAACTATGCTTTTTAGGCCCATTTATCCAGTGACGACGTTTTCATGTCGATGTCCCAAAGGCTTCATTGGTAAAAAAGAACATTATCTGTGCGACACGGAGGTCAATCTTTGCTATTCAAACCCGTGCAAGAATTCAGGCGAATGTTTCCAAGCTGAAGGAGGCTACACGTGCATATGCAAGCCCGGTTTTACTGGCGAAAACTGCGAAACGGACCTAAAAGAGAGCTGCAAAGGATGCCCTGAAGGGTCCACATGCGCTCCCTTAGAATCGGGCGGATACGCCTGCGAATCGTGCGCACAAGCTGGAGGAAGCTTCAGGAACTACGGGAAGAACTGCGAAGCACGAGCTAGGTCGTTTTATCCAGGATCGTATTTGACATTCCAACCCATACGTCAGCGGAATCGCTTTAGGATAACGTTGAAGTTTAGCACAGTTGAAAGCCATGGTTTGATTTTATACAACGGGAGGTACAATTTGCTTCATGATTTTATCGCGTTGGAGCTCATAGATGGGAATACGGTCCAGTTCTCTTTTTCATTAGGATCGAAAATAACGACATCAGCTGCGGTTTCCAAGATTCCATTGAATGATGGCAACTGGCATCGGATTGATGTGTTCTACTACAATAAAACAGCGACGGTTTCAATCGACGAATGCGACACAGCAGTCGCCGTCAAATTCGGAGGATTATTGAATATTTCATGTGCTGCGCAAGAGACACAAGAGCTGGAAAGCAGATGCGCCATTGTGACTGAAAGTTGTCATCGATTTTTAGATTTGACAGGTCCTTTGCATTTAGGTGGACTCCCTCCTGGGACGGTACATCCGTTTTTGTCGCAGAAATCATTCGCTGGATGCATCGCTGATGTACATATAGACAAGAAGTTGGTCGATTTGAATAAATTCGTCGGGAATAATGGGACTAAAGTTGGATGCGTTGAAAGAGATAGTTTTTGTAGTTCTTCGCCTTGTAAGAATGGAGGTACATGCAGAGATTCGTGGGCTACTTACATCTGCGAATGCGCTGAAGGTTGGTCGGGTGCTGACTGCACGCAAGATGTCCCTCCTTCTTGGTCATTCCATGGCGACGGTCAGCTAGTGTTTAATCCCTTGCTTCGGCCAATTCAATTGCCCTGGGAAACCCATTTTTACATCCGCACAGCACAAAATGATGCATTCATTCTTGGCATAAGCATCGGGCAAAACTCATCCGCATCATTCAGCATCGTTGATGGCCACCTTAGGTATTCGATTGATTCCGACCATGTAGTTTTGACATCGTGGAAGGTTTCGGATGGCCAATGGCACCACATTTCGGCATCAGTGGCACCCGGCGGGACTGCAGTTTTGATGCTCGATAATACCTGGAGTGCGACTTCAGCAGCAAGGACTAACCCGCAGAAACAACTTATTGGGAAAATCAATGTCGCATTGGAGCCTGGCTTTAGATCATTCGTCGGTTGCATCAAAGATATCAGATTGGGCTCTTCGCAAGGTCTTCAGCTAGTTCAAAGTCCATCGACTTCTACGAACGTCGGTGAAGGATGTTCCGAAGAAAATCAATGTCCTGTATGCCCTCCGAATCGACACTGCCACAAAACGGGTTCGTTCTGCAAATGCAATACTGGATACGTGGGCGACGAATGTACTGAAATATGTTCGTTGAACCCGTGCGAAAATGGCGGAGAATGTAGGTCAAATCGGGATTCGCATAAAGGCTATAGCTGCTCGTGCAGTCAATTATATAGCGGTGAATACTGCGAAAAGGAAAAGATGACGTCATGCCCTTCGACGTGGTGGGGACAGCCTAACTGCGGCCCGTGCAACTGCGATATCAACAAAGGCTATTCGCCACATTGCAACCAATCAAACGGCGCATGCAGGTGTAAAGAAAACCATTATTTCGTTTCCGATGATGTCGGATGCGTTCCTTGCCTCTGCTACGCTTTAGGAAGCGAATCGTCAACGTGCGACAGCGAGACCGGCCAGTGCGATTGTAAAGAAGGAGTCGTCGGACGACGATGCGACCAATGCCCAAACGTCTACGCCCAAGTCACCGCTTACGGTTGCGAAGGTAATCACATTATCATTACTTTCATCCTTTTTAATTTTACATTGCAGTCATCTATGGTGGATGTCCAAAAAGCCAGTTTTCCGGCATATGGTGGGAAAAGACGGATTATGGATCTACTGCGGTGGTGAACTGTCCTCAAGGATCTGTAGGAAAGGCGACCAGAGTTTGCGATAGGACGCTTCCTGGATGGCGTGATCCTGATACTTTTAACTGCACATCGAACGATTTTTATCAGCTACGACGTCTGGTGAGTGTTCATCATGTAGCATTTGATAATCGTTTTCTTTTAGTTGAACCAGCTTGAATCTGGAGATGTTTCGCTCAACACGTATGTCGCTACTGAAACTGCAAGATCATTATCATCCGCATACAACACATCCAAGATGGGACAAAGCCGACTTTTCGGTGCCGATGTCCTAATCGGGGTCGAGCTTACCACTCGCCTTCTTCAGTATGAATCGAACCTGACCGGCTTGGCCTTAAGTCATGTCCAAGATGCAGGATACATACAACGTCTAGTCTTCATCGTCGGCGAACTCCTTTCCGACCGTATGTCACCATTCTGGCCCAAAGTCGAAGAAATCACCAACCGTCCGCCAAACCATCTCCATACCGCATTCACCCATTATATGACCACGTTGACGTCCAACATGAAAGACACGTACACCCAACCTTTCGAAACCATCTCCGACAACATGGGTATGAATGCTATCTTCAACGATGCTAACCTCTTTTTAGTTCTAGGACTAGATACCGTCAGCCCGGAAAGCCTTTTCGGATACGAAGTCATCACATCAAGACCTTCAACTCAGTTCAAAGAAACAGTCGTCCTTCCGGACACGTCTAGCATTCTCCAACCTCCTTTTCAAGCTGCCAGTCTTGTTTCGCGCAACACAAACTCATCTCCAACCGTCCTTTTCCCGAAATACAACAACTACATCAAATCCGGCATCAAATTTGATGAATATTCAAAAATCCTGATACCGTTGGAGCTGTTAGGCATTGGTAACGTCAATCCTGGAGACGTGCAGACGAAAGTAAGGAACATGCAAAGCACAATGGCGACAGTGTCGTATGCATTTTACCGCAGTGCTTTTTTTCCGAATAAATTCGATTTGACGGTGACCACCCGATGGGGGGTGGCACTCCAATTGGGATCGCCGATCGTGACCGTAGTAGGGACGAATTTGGAAGGGAATGTTTTGTCAAGCTTGAAAAGTCCTGTTAGGATCCAACTTTGGCTAAATCAGGCGGTCAAGTCGCCCAGGAGTAACCCGCAGTGCGTCCGGTGGACTCATATTCGAGGATTTGGTGAATGGACGAGATCCGGATGCTTGACTGAACTCCCTGATGGCGATTGGTGGAAATACAACGTTGTCGTCGTCAACTGCACATGTAGCACGCTCTCAACTCATGCGCTATTTGTCGACCTGGTCGCCGAACATTATGTACGTGAGCCTACAGAAGCTGAAGAAGTCTACACATGGATAGGGCTCTGCGTCTCCATATGGTGCCTCGCTACATGCGTCTTAATCATCGAACTAACATCCCGAGTCGGAAAAGCGAACCATTCATCCATCCAAGGAAACTTTGCATTGTGCCTCCTAATAGCAGCACTTCTCTACTTAGCAGCCAATAAAGCATCGCTCACATCGCACCTAGTTTGGTGCAAACTTGTCGCCATTGGACTCCACTACATATGGCTCTGCTCGCTCATGTGGTCGCTCATTTACTCCATACATTTGTACAGAATGCTTACTCAGCTTAGAGATGTCAACCGTGGCCCTATGGTCCATTATTTTACTCTCGGATATGCTCTTCCTGGCGTCATTGTCGCTCTTGCTGTCGCCGTACGACCTGACCAATATGGAAACTATTATTTGTAAGTGATCTAGCCAATTTTTCGTTTTTTTAATGTGTTTTTTAGCTGTTGGATATCGATACATGAGTCGGTGATATGGAGCATGATAGGTCCTGGTGCGGTCATCATATTTATTAAGCTTGTCGTGCTTTTTATGTCGTTGAAGGCGGCTTTTACGGTGAACCAGAATATAATTGCGTACGGCAATTTGAGGACGATGTTGTGGATCAATGTTGGATGTCTTCCGCTTTTGGTGGCTTCCTGGTTGGCCGTTTTGGTGACATCTAGTGAGCATTCGCCGTTCGCTACTTTGTGCATGGCTCTCCTTTTGCCGGTGCATAGCGCGTCTTTGTTGGTTTCGCAGGCGGCGACGAGTCCGGCGTTGAAACGTTTGGTGTTGCGGATTACGAATAAGGTTCCGCCGCAAGCTGAACCGCCGTCGCCGCCAAGGTCGGCTATGGCGTACCGTCCTGCTGGTGCGGGTACGGCAGAAACCGCCCGTCGCCATCTCGGCATCTCGAATTCGTCGACCACCTCGCGATCGACGACGAAAACATCAAGCAGTCCATACAGAAGCGACACGCAGCTCCGCAACACGTCGACGAGCACGAGCAATTATGAGCCTTCGCATGAAAGACGAGTAGCACATACGTCAGATTCGGAATCTGAAGGTTCAGAAAGAAGTTTGGAACTCGCATCTTCGCATTCGAGCGACGAAGAAGCCTCTAGCAGACGCACTTCCACCTTAAACACAAAGCGATACCCTCAACCCAATGTCGTATCATATCCACCGCAGCTCAACATCGACTCCGATCTCTTCAAAGCAGTCTACGCTACTGCCCGGAATAGTAAGAACATTAAGCGCTTCATTCTAACCTATCCCAGTTCCAGATGAGAACATCCCGCATCGCTGGACCTCCTCAACGATATCAGACAACGAAGCAGCCAACTATGTACAAAGCAACGAAATCAAACTGAGCAACGTCTATTCAGATCAGGAAGACAAAGCAAGTCTCGGTGACAAATATCTCTTCCCGTATACAGGTATGATGATACCTTTTACCTTAAATTGGTGTTTACATTCGTTTTCAGCGGAGGAGGACCATACGATTCCGCCTCGTTACGGTGCGAACGTTCCGCACCCGTCGGCAGGATACGGGGTCGCTCTTCCAAGTTCGCCGAGTCCTTTGGCCATGCATCACGAGTACCTTTATCCGGATATTTCCGAAAATGAGTAAGTTTTATCCTTCCACTTAGAAATCGCCCACATTACGAGTGTAGGCTTCAAACTGCACTGTGGCGCTTCGTTCTACAGTGTTGCCACCATTCCGCATCCAAATTTTCGTCTTGTCATGTAGTGATGCAGGGTTGCCATCACTTTACACCTGAAAATCCCTACCTGACAGCTTGGGCACTCCATATATCAGTGTTGCCACCATTCTGCTCCCTTAAACAGTGTTGCCACGCTTCCAAATTTTCGTCTTGTCATGTAGAAATGCAGGGTTGCCATCACTTTACACCTGAAAATCCCTACCTGAGAGCTTGGGCACTCCATATATCAGTGTTGCCACCAATCTGCACCAAAAACCAGTGTTGCCATCATTCTATACCTGAATATCCCTATTTCGGCACTCTATATAGCAGTGTTGCCATCTTTCTGCACCCCAAAAACTGTGTTGCCATCATTCTTTACCTGAATATCCCTATTTGGGCACTATTATAGCAGTGTTCCCATCATTCTGCCCCCAAAAAAAGGTGTTGCCACCATTCTATACCTGAATATCCCTATTTGGGTACTCTATATAGCAGTGTTGCCATCCTTCTATACTTGAATATCCCTTTCTTGGGTGTTCAGGCACTCCATAGAACAGTGTTGCCATTATTCTACTCTGTAATATCCCTTTATTCATAAAATATTGTACCGTTATCTAATTATTATCATTTTTTTCCACGCTTATCAGGGAATATGAGGTATTAAACAACATAAATAACTAAAATTAAAATAAATTCACTCATCTTTTATTTTTGTCGTTTTTCAGGAAGGCTACTAGCGAGACTCACGTCTAAAAATTCAATTAAAAGACTTACCGAGCCTAAATTGTTGTAAATTATAATTTAAATGCTTCGATATTAATATTTCTCAGTGCAATATTGTACATTCCGCCATTTTATTTTCTAAGACGCCATCTTTTATGTGATTTACGTCAACTTTTACATTCCTCCTGTTACCAAGCTTTAACTTCGACATTCCAGTGAATTTTGTGATTTTTTTTTAGTTTTAAGAAATTTTTTTTTCTAAATTAGGCGTCACGGTGGCTCAGACCACTAATTACACTTTTGAAAAGTCCTTTTTTGGCCGCCATTTTGTATCATATTTTTTAAAATTATTTATTTGAAATTGAAAAGTGCCTGTAAATAGCTTTTATTGTATTTTTTTATATTTTATGCCATTAAGATGTGCCTGTGTCTTGTAGTTTTGTAATTTTTTATGTCTAGAAAAAATATAAATCAATAAAAAGTTTAAAATTTATTAAGTTTTTTTTTATTATTAAAATAAGACAAACATTTTTCAAATTTACGACATAAAATCGTGATCCCCAGAACGCCCTGATCACAAATATATAGGTATCTACCGGATCCGTCGCACCGACAAAAGCCAGAAAAACAAATAATCATAGACTAGAATTTGTTAAAACTTAAACTATTTTGTTTTAAAAAAATTAAAGGGATTTTAGACCTTCTTCATATTTTTAAATTATTAATTTAATATTAAGAAAAGCGAATTTAGACAATTCACTGTTTTCACACGATATTAAAGCTAATAAAAAAAAAATAAAAATAAAAATAAAAGATTGAGGATCACAAGAGAAAAAGGATGAAAGTCCTGAAGAAAAGGGACTTTCATCGTTTTTCCCGTGGGCTTTCTCGAGTTAAATGCGACTTGATATAAAAGTCTTAAAGAAGTTATTCGGTCGCGTTAGGGTTCGTGTAGCTGAATCCTTGGAATTGTGTCTGGTCCATCGATTCGAGAATTTTCTTGTCCACCGGTGTCAAAACTGGCTTTTCCGAAGTGAACATTTTGTCGAAATATTTCGTGTCTAGAGGGTGTTTCTGAAAAAAACGAAAATCTTTTCTGAAACAATGGATTTTCGGGAGAAAGTTACCATTGTTGGTTTGAAGGGAGGTTCGAGCATTTTCCTTTCGAGGAGGTGCCACTTTAAACCGTCGAAGAACTTGTGGTTCATGACGTCAGCCGCTCCGTTTTCGGAGGAGCCCAACCTTTTCGTCCAGTCCTTTTCCATAAGCTGGAAGAAATGATGTCGAGTAGAGCATTGGTCATCGATTTAGGGGTGGATAGTGAGGTCATAGCGGTGGTGATCAGGGAGAAAGGGTGAGGTGATCAGGAAGAAAAGATAAGTTAGTAAGGTGATCAGGGAGGACCGATAAGGTGATGAGGGAGGACCGATAAGGTGATGAGGGAGGACCGATAAGGTGATGAGGGAGGACCGATAAGGTGATGAGGGAGGACCGATAAGGTGATGAGGGAGGACCGATAAGGTGATGAGGGAGGACCGATAAGGTGATGAGGGAGGACCGATAAGGTGATGAGGGAGGACCGGTAAGGTGATCAGGGAGGACCGATAAGGTGATCAGGGAGGACCGGTAAGGTGATCAGGGAGGACCGGTAAGGTGATCAGGGAGGACCGATAAGGTGATCAGGGAGAACCGATAAGGTGATCAGGGAGAACCGATAAGGTGATCAGGGAGAACCGATAAGGTGATCAGGGAGGACCGATAAGGTGATCAGGGAGGACCGGTAAGGTGATCAGGGAGGACCGATAAGGTGATCAGGGAGGACCGGTAAGGTGATCAGGGAGGACCGGTAAGGTGATCAGGGAGGACCGGTAAGGTGATCAGGGAGGACCGGTAAGGTGATCAGGGAGGACCGATGAGGTGATCAGGGAGGACCGATGAGGTGATCAGGGAGGACCGATGAGGTGATCAGGGAGGACCGATGAGGTGATCAGGGAGGACCGATGAGGTGATCAGGGAGGACCGATGAGGTGATCAGGGAGGACCGATGAGGTGATCAGGGAGGACCGATGAGGTGATCAGGGATAGAACGATCGATTGATCAGGGAGAAAACGATCTGGTGACCTGGGAGAAAACTATAAGACGGTCAGGCAGAATGATAAGGTGATCTGGAGGATATGATAAGGCGATCAGATAGAAATGATAAGGTGATCAGGAAGAAAAGATAATTTCGTCAATTAGGTCCTCAAGAATGGATGGTGAGGTCATAGAGAATGAATGGTGACGTCATACAGCACGTATAAGCGGAATCTGCTGAAGGTCTATGACCTCCATGATCACCCAATCATCTTCTCAGTGGGTAGGAATGATGATTTCCAACGATATCTTACCGAGAGCAATATAGATTTGGCGGGAGCGGAGAGATAGCTCGGTATATGAGGCCTCGAGTTACAAATGGACCAGAAAAGGTCATCCTCGTCGCATCCCGAGAAGGGCGACTGTCCGACGAGCAGCTCATAAAGCAAAATCCCAAACGACCACCAATCCACACTCTGGTTGTAGTTCAAACCTTTGATTATCTGCCAAAATGGACATTAGAGGGATAAACAGGTGACGTCATATTTACTTCAGGTGCCATGTAGTCGGGCGTTCCGCAGAACGTGTCAGTAGTCTTGTCCAAGTAAATTTGGAGTTTGCACATGCCAAAGTCGGCGATTCTGACATGGCCGTCGAAATCCAACAAGACGTTGTCGAGTTTAAGATCCCTGAAAAAGGCGTTGAATGCTAGGTCGCTGGAGAAAATCCTTACCTGTAGACGATACCCCATTTGTGAAGGAAAGATATGCCGGAGACGATTTCTGCAGCGTAGAACCTGGCGCGTCCCTCGTCGAACCGACCGCTCTGCTGTATGTGGAACATGAGATCGCCCCCGTTCAGGTACTCCATCACGAAGAAGAGATGCGATTCGGTTTGGAATGTACAGAAAAGGTGGGAGAAGTACGGGTGACCGGTCGCCAACGCGAGGACTTTACGCTCGATCAGCGTACATTCGACGTCGTCGTCCTCCAGTACGACGTCCTTCTTCAAACACTTTACCGCGTAATAGCATTCGGAACCTTTCAGCTCGGCCAAAAGGACCTAAAAACCATCAGAGGTGAGCAAACGATAGCAACCAGCAGCTAAAGGTGGCAACCTCAGGAATGCATCGCTTTGGAGCAAAGGATAGCAACACTATGGAGACTAGATATGGTATTATGATAGCATTCATCATTCTGATGCTTATGCAACGATTTGGACCAGGCATCGATTGATGAGGTCATTGGGAAGCAATGATATAGTTCATCAGGAAGCAATGATCAGGTCATCAGGGAGCAAATGATAAGATCATCGAGGAGCAACGATCAGGTCACCTGGAAGCAAGAGATCAGGAAGCGAAGATCAGGACATCAGAAAGCAATGATCAGGAAGCACAAGATAAGGTCATCAGGAAGCTAATGATCAGGTCTTCTAGGAGCAATGATCAGGGAGAAAATGATCAGGCCATCAGGTAGCAAATGATCAGGCCATCGGGGAGCAAATGATCAGGTCATCGGGGAGCAAATGAACAGGTTATCAGAGAGGAAATGAACAGGTCATCAGGAAACTATGATCAGGGAGCAATGGTCAGGTCACCAGGAAGCAATGATTAAGAAGAAACGATCAGGTCATCATTAAGCAATGATAAGTAAATCCGGAAGCAATGGCAAGGTCTATCATCATAGATGAGCAAAGGATAGCAACTCTAGCTGCTAAAGATGGCAAACAAAGCATCATCCTTCATTTTCCTTCATAAGGGATGCCTCGCATAACAGAAGAAGATTGCAACCAACCAGTGGCAGCACCATAAGGATGCAAGTCAATTTGAAGTTCGGGGACGAGTTGGGCTACGCGTTTTATGGACAACTCGCCAAGTAATGACATTACAGGTAAACTCTAGGGATGCTATACAGATAGTAGGTGAACTTCGGTATGCCATTTGTTTTGTTTCTTTACACAACTTGGAATTCGATCAACAATCTTTTTTTTTCTTTCTTGGCAATCGTCCAACTTTGTAGACATCCATCTTTTCATGAAACGAGACCCTGACCTCAGGTCAATTTCGATGTAGTTGACGAAAGTCGAAAAGAAAAGGTGAAGCAACCAAAAGGGGACTTTCACCGAGTTTTTCCTTTGAAAACGGACTTACTTTTCCGAAGCTTCCTTTTCCGAGGACTTTGAGAAATTGGAAGTCGTCGATGGAATAGGTCCTGAAGCGTGGAAGGGTTTTCGCAGGCGGGGAGACCCGTCCGGGATTCGCGTCCGCCGATGACTCGCTGCAGTCTGAAGAATCTATAGGGAAGAAAGCAAAATTAAACGGTTTCGCGGACGCAAAATGATGACGTCGCATGAAATGACATACTCGCGTTGTGGTGATCGCTTTGCGATGTCCTACCCTTCAATTGCAACCTGGACAACGCTTCCGCCATCAGCTTCTGATTGACCCCGCAAAGGTTTGGCATGAGGAGCTGACATTTCCGATGGCAGTTCACGTCGCATTCTGTTTCGACAAAGAAATCCGTCAACGTTCTTGTTTACCGGTCGCGAAAAAACGATCTCAGACGCCTTTTGCCATTGAGCCCGTTAAACTTGACCTCTAACGCCTAAAATTAAAAGCCTACAAACCTTTGAGAAACTCCTTTTGAAACGAGCCAAGTTAAATGGACCGTTAACTATAAATATTAAAGGTCATATAAGAGATTTGGATGTATATCCACGGGTGGATTTTGAGGAATTTTATCAGGTGAGTACTTTTGGCAACTCGTTTCGACGGATACCGCAACCAGATCTTTAGCTGGTACGGTTATCGACAGTACTTGGAGGTTTTTGACTTTTAAGTAACATAGTTTTGACCGCTTCGGAAACATAATTTTGACCGGAACGGTTAAGCTGGGTTCGACCGGTACGGTAAGCTGGTTTTGACCGGTAGGTACGTTAAACCGGTTTTGACCGATGAGTTAGACCGGTGCGTTAAACCGGTTTTGGCCGGTACGTTAAACCTGTTTTGACCGGTACGGAACGACCGTTTTGGCCCGTACGTTAAGCTGGTTTTGACCCGAACGGTATGCTAGTTTTGACCGGTAGGTACGTTAAGACTACTTTGACCGGTCGCGGTATGTTAATCCGGTTTTGACCGGTGCGTTAAACAGGTTTTGACCGGTAATTTGAACCGGTTTTGACCGGCAGGTTAAACCGGTTTTGACCGGCACGTTAAACCTGTTTTGACCGGCACGTTAAACCGGTTTTGACCTGCACGTTAAACGGTTTTTACGGCACGTTAAACCGGTTTTGACTGGCACGTTAAACCGGATTTGACCGGCGCGTTAAACCGGTTTTGACCGGTGCGTTAACCCTGTTTTGACCGGTACGTTAACCCTGTTTTGACCGGTAGGGAAACGGAGTTTTGACCGGTAGTAACAGGTTCTTGGCCGGTACAGTAGAACCAGATTCGGATTGATCCAGTAGTCCGTGTTTGGCCAGTACTGTAACCGGTTATGGGCATGTACTTAAGCGGTTTTTGACCAATGTAATGGGCTCTTAGCAGGCGCAGCAACTGCTTTTGACCAGTACAGCGATCTATTTTGGCGGCTTTTGACCAAGTCACCTAACATTATTCAGGTAACTGTGCCAGTGCATTAAAACAACCTTTTTGACAGGTCTAACCGATTCTAACTTACATAGCCGGTTTTCGAGAACTACTAATCTATGACCCCAGAGACGAAAGGGAGGACATCCTGGGCATATGAATGATGATGAGAATGGATGGTGTTTCGTCACTACCTTCATCTTCTTCGTCTTCGGAAGGTTCTTCTTCTTTGACTTGCGGCTTGAAAAACTTCCCGAGTGTTTTGACGGATCTTTTGAAGGCGTTCGATTTCCATGCGGCTCGCCTGTCTGGCCGGGAAGAAGAAGATTGCGATGACGACGGCGATGGCGTCCCGGGTTCTTCTTTGATCGGCGACGGTGGCTTAAGAGCCTCCTCCTGAATCGCAGGGAAGCCCAAACTCGATTTCCGACGGTTCTTCATCTCTGCCCGTATCATCGAATCCAAATAGGCGGACTCTTCGATGATTACGTCATCGGTGATGGAGGTCCGACGTTCGACCAAGCAGCAAAGATCTTCATCGACTAAGCTCAGACGTTTTTTCGAAATCTGACGTGTCAGCTCGCCCGGGATCGAAATTTCGACTTCCCCTTTGGGAGGCTTGGCTTCCAACGGCGTCAACTTCACTTTGGATCCTTTTTTCTTCACGATGACCTTCTTTTTCTTTCTGACCACCTCGTTCGTCTCCATATCGTATTCTTCGTATTCGACCTCTTCTAAATCGTAGTCTAAATCGTCGAAATTGTTATTTGGGTCTAAATCGTAAGATTCACGGCCGTCTAAGTCGATTAGTTTGTATCCTTTGAATTGGGAAAGGTCCTCTTCGGTGGTATAACGGGTCAAATTCGATTTTGGACTTTCGTTATTCGAGAGCCATTTTTCGACTTTGGCGCTGAAATCGCATCCGGATTTTTCGTCGACGGGATTCGCTGAGTCGGTTTTTTGACGATTTTCCGATGATTTTTTCGCTACTTTTTTTTTCTTGGGTTTCTCCGGTGATTTTGCTCGATCGCTTGATTTGTCTGGAGGTTTGGCTAATTTTTTGACTTTCGCTGGAGTTGTAGATGGGTCGCTAAGTGTCTCTGGTTTGGCTGGATCGCTAACTTTTTGAGTTGACGATAGATCGCTAACTTTCGCTGTTTTAGATAGATCACTTCCTTTTTCTGGTTTAGGTAGATCGCTTCCTTTCTTTGGTTTAGGTAGATCGGTTCCTTTCTCTGGTTTAGGTAGATCACTAAGTTTCTGAGGTTTAGATAGATCACTAACTTTCTCTGGTTTAGGTAGATCACTTCCTTTTTCTGGTTTAGGTAGATCACTTCCTTTTTCTTGTTTAGGTAGATCGCTTCCTTTCTCTAGTTTAGGTAGATCACTTCTTTTCTCTGGTTTAGGTAGTTCACTTCTTTTCTCTGGTTTAGGTAGTTCACTTCTTTTATCTGGTTTAGGTAGATCGGTTCCTTTCTCTGGTTTAGGTAGATCACTAAGTTTCTGAGGTTTAGGTAGATCGGTTCCTTTCTCTAGTTTAGGTAGATCACTAACTTTCTGTGGTTTAGGTAGATCACTAACTTTCTGTGGTTTAGTTAGATCTCTTCCTTTTTCTGGTTTAGTTAGATCACTTCCTTTTTCTGGTTTAGGTAGATCGGTTCCTTTCTCTAGTTTAGGTAGATCATTAACTTTCTGTGGTTTAGGTAGATCACTTCCTTTTTCTGGTTTAGGTAGATCACTTTCTTTTTCTGGTTTAGGTAGATCACTAAATTTCTGTGGTTTAGGTAGATCGCTTCTTTTCTCTAGTTTAGGTAGATCACTAACGTTCTGTGGTTTAGTTAGATCTCTTCCTTTTTCTGGTTTAGTTAGATCACTTCCTTTTTCTGGTTTAGGTAGATCGGTTCCTTTCTCTAGTTTAGGTAGATCACTAACTTTCTGTGGTTTAGGTAGATCACTTCCTTTTTCTGGTTTAGGTAGATCACTTCCTTTTTCTGGTTTAGGTAGATCACTAACTTTCTCCGCAGCTAGATCGCCAACTTTCTTTAGATTTGTTGATAGATCACTGACTTTTTTATGATTTTTAGCTAGATCACTAACTTTCTTTGGAACTGAAGATAGATCGGTAACCTTGGAGTTTGTTGCTAGATCACTAACTTCCTTCGGATTTGTCACCAGAACACCAACTTTCTTTGGATCGCCAACTTTCTCCGGTGTTGTTTCTAGATCGCTAACTTTCTCAGTTTTGATTTTATTTGCAGTTTTAGGTAATTTTTTGACTTTTTTCGCCGATTTGGAGGAATCAGTGAGTCGCTCCGGAGTTTCTGCTTTGTTTACTTTCTCTGGAGGTTCGTTCGAGTTGTTTACATTCTCTGGATTGTCTTCAGTGTTGTTTACTCTTTCTAGAGCTTCTTCTGGATTGTCTCCAGAGTTGTTTACTTTCTCTGGATTGTGTTCAGTGTTGTTTACTTTTACTGGAGTCTCTTCCGGATCGTTTACTTCCTCTGGAGTTTTCTCTGGGCCGCTTCCTTTGTCCGGAACTTCCGGAGATTCCCTCGATTTCTCCGGTCTCTTATTTGATTGTAGTTGGTTTTCTTCAGTTTCTTCTTCTTCCTTGAAATTTCCACCGTTTTCCGTTAAAAGTACGCGTTCGTTTGATTTATTTTTAGTTGTTTTCGGTGGCGAATCCTTGGCAGAATCTTCGCTCGGATTATTTCGGTCTTGAAATGAATTTGGTTCGATTTGAGTTTGGTCGTGTTGTACGTTGAGGGTCTCGGTCCTGGGGCACCCGCGATCCGCGCTGTCACGAACGACTGAGCCCCTCAAGTCCCCACCGTATTCGCCTTTATTTATAAAACTGGACGGATGCCCGGCTCGATTATAAAGACGGGAACTCGGTGTCTCCTTAATGATGAACTTTTCGACGAGATGCGCCCCCGGGGATTTGCCCAAACGGAAAGCCCGGATACGTACGACCGAACGGTTCCGGCTTAGGTCTCCGGGCAACGCGAGGCGACCCCGGGGACGCTCGAACCGGTAATAAACGGGCAAATAGGGCGAAGGGTAGTAAACCATCTCGCACCTTGAAATACCCCTGGAAGACTGAACAAAAAACGCATTCCGCTTCCAAACCCCACTCATTCTCTCCCCTCCCTCATTCCCAAGGTGTCCCTACCTTCATTATTCCCAACAAAACCACTAAATTTAAAACTTGGCCCCTTCAAACCCAAGAATCAACTCAAATATTGGAAAATGTCCGAATTTCAGAAAACAAAACGCTTGGATTCACTCCAATAATATGTTTACAAGCCAGAAACATCTTAATTTAGTCCCAAATATTAGTAAATTTTTTTTAAAAAATTCAATTTTTTTTATTGCAAAGATGAGCTCAATGGCAAAAAAAGTCTGGAGCGGATATTTTGGGAAGATTTTTTTATTTTCCTGTTCCATTAACCTACAATTACGCAAAAAAAATGACCTAGTGAAGGGCGATGCCAAAAAACACAACTTGGCTCACGGTTATCTTCAATTAAATGGGATCAAATCTTTGTTTTGGTCTAATTATGCCAAAATGGAGGGCTGCGTTTAAAAATGAAAGTTGATTACCTTCGCATTTGACCCCTTGCCTGAAGATGCCGTAAAGGAGGCTCCCGCAGTGGTCGCAGAACGTCGGAGAGACGAAGGAATGGATGATGAATCTGTGGGGAACGTCGAGTTTGAAACGTTCCCTCAGATACTGCAAAGAAAAACGAATAAAATTAAAAGAATAAGCCGAAAGCCGCCGTGAGGCCGGCCCCAATAGCCTGCTTTCCTCCGGAAATCCGCTAAAAATGATGGCATTGATTCGAAGGGGAAAACGCAAGACCGTCCGGTAATGCGGGTTTAGTAGATTCTCGAATGTACAAAGAGTGAAATAACCGGTTTCTAGCAAGATCTCGTCAATAAATGTTCTTGGATTTAACAACCGGAAACTGTCTTTGATTGGCATGTTAAAAACGGATTATGAAAGTTACACCGACAGGTTTCTGACCGGTGGACCGACCGGATTCTCGCCGGTGGACCAACCGGCTTCTGGCCGGTAAATAAACCAGCTTCTGGCCGGTAAATAAACCGGTTTCTGGCAGGTATACCAACCGGTTTTGGTCAGGTATACCAACCGGCTTTTGGCCGGTGGACCAACCGGTTTTGGTCAGGTATATTAACCGGTTTTGGTCAGGTATACCAACCGGTTTTATTCAAGTATACCAACCGGTTTTGGTCAGGTATACCAACCTGTTTTGGTCAGGTATACCAACCGGTTTTTCCGGTGGACCAACCGGTTTCTGGCCGGTGGACCAACCGGTTTCTGGCGGGTGGACCGACCGGATTCTGGCCGGTGGACCGATCGGTTTCTGGCCGGTGGACCGACCGGTTTCTGGCCGGTGGACCGACCGGCTTCTGGCCGGTAAATAAACCGGTTTCTGGCAGGTCAACCAACCGGTTTTGGTCAGGTATACCAACCGGCTTTTGGCCGGTGGACCAACCGGTTTTGGTCAGGTATATTAACCGGTTTTGGTCAGGTATATTAACCTGTTTTGGTCAGGTATACCAACCGGTTTTATTCAGGAATACCAACCTGTTTTGGTCAGGTATACCAACCGGTTTTTCCGGTGGACCAACCGGTTTCTGGCCGGTGGACCAACCGGTTTCTGGCGGGTGGACCGACCGGATTCTGGCCGGTGGACCGACCGGATTCTGGCCGGTGGACCGACCGGTTTCTGGCCGGTGGACCGACCGGTTTCTGGCCGGTGGACCGACCGGTTTCTGACCGGTAGAACAACCCGTTTCTGGCCGGTAGACCAACCGGTTTCTGGCCGGAAGACCAACCGGTTAATGGCCCGTGAACTAACCGGATTCTGGCCGGTGGACCGACCTGTTTCTGGCCGGTAGACCAACCGGTTTCTGGCCCGTGAACCAACCGGATTCTGGCCGGTGGACCAACCGGTTTTTGGTTGGTTTGACAACCGGTTTCTGGTCGCTTTTACAACCGGTTTCTGGTCGGTTTTACAACCGGTTTCTAGCCGTTCAGATATCCGGTTTACAGTCGGTTTCACAACCGGTTTCTGGCCGTTCGGACAACCGATTTCTGGCCCTTCGGACAACCGGTTTCTGGCCATTAAACCAACAGATTCCAGACCAATAAACCAATCGGTCTGCGACCGGTCCATTAACTGAATTGTCGGTTATTAATTGGATACAACCGGTTGTCATTTAATCGCAACCGTAATCGGTTTTTGGCTTGACCAATTGAAAAATGGCCTAGCAGTGTGTA
The DNA here is from genome assembly GCA_018703685.1 of Orius laevigatus. Lineage (NCBI taxonomy): Eukaryota > Metazoa > Arthropoda > Insecta > Hemiptera > Anthocoridae > Orius > Orius laevigatus. Next base: position 28,430 of record JAGWEN010000971.1, on the reverse strand, counting down.
TTAGCCGATTTAGATCATAAGATTAAACGGTTTTTGGCAGGTAATCTTGTTTTAACGCTACAATAAACAATTTATTTCAATCTTAAGAGGGACGGTCTCACGGTTTCATTAGGGTGTGGCCTTAAGGTGAATAAACTACGTACAATTGTACTTTCGGAGTTTCTTCCCGTTTCGGGGCACTTGGTGAGGAGCTTCTCGTGGCATCTTTTATGGACAGCAGTCTGGCAAACTGAAAATGCGAAAAAAGGTCAATTTACTTTTGCCCGTTTTTGACTAGGGACTGACCCACTTTGACATTGGTAGCCCTGCTTTCCGAAACCCCAAAGGAACTCCTTGCAGAACGTGCAGAAAGTCGGCTGCCGGAAGAATTTCGCGAGGAACTTGTGACCTTGGACCTCGTGGACACGATGATGCTTCACCGCACCTCGGCGACGACCGATCCCGTAGTGCTTGAACTCTTCTGCAAAATTCAAAAATGCTCAAAATTGCCCGATTCACTCACATTTTTACCTTCATGATTTCTTTCTTGGATGCTCGACGGTCTTGGTCTACTCGCCTGAAACGAAAAAAACAAATTTCACTTCTTTTCTTTAAGTTAGGTAGAAAATAAAGCATATTAACCGGTTTTTTAATAGTACAGCTAGTACATTAACCGGTACATATGGTACTTTATCCAGTTATAAGTACAAATTCGTGCACTAATCGTTTTTGACTAGTAGATTAACCGGTTTTTGACTAGTAAAACTTTTACTTTTTTCATTGGCCGGGTTTTGACAAGTACGACTGACTTCTTTTTGACAGGTAGGACTGAAACGAAGACCGGTTTTTGACCGTTAGACAGATACACTGACCGGTTTTGAGCAGTTAGGCAGATAAAATGACCGGTTAGGCTGATAACCTAACCGGTTTTTGACCGATTTGACTGATACATCGGCCGGTTTTTTGACCGGTTTGACTGATACATCGGCCCAGCCGGTTTTTGACCGGTTTGACTGATACATTGACAGGTATGAATGATACACGGACCGGTTTTTGACAGGTTTGACTGATAATTTGACCGGTTTTTGACCGTTTAGACTGATACAAATAACAAATGGCAGGTTTTGACCGGTTAGACTGATAGAGCTGCCGGTTTTGACCGGTTTGACTGATACAGCTGCCTGTTTTGACCAATACAGCGGCCGGTTTTGACCGGTTTGGCTGATAAACATACCGGTTGGGCTGATAAATTGACCGGTTTTCGACTGGTTAGACTGATACACTGACCAGTGGGACTGAACACGGACCGGTTTTTGACCGATTTGACTGATATATCGGCCGGTTTGACTGATACATCGGCCCGGCCGGTTTTTGACCGGTTTGACTGATACATTGACAGGTATGAATGATACACGGACCGGTTTCTGACAGGTTTTGACTGATAATTTGACCGGTTTTTTGACCGTTTAGACTGATACAAATAACAAATGGCAGGTTTTGACCGGTTAGACTGATAGAGCGGCCGGTTTTGACCGGTTTGACTGATACAGCTGCCTGTTTAGACCGATACAGCGGCCGGTTTTGACCGGTTTGGCTGATAAACATACCGGTTGGGCTGATAAATTGACCGGTTTTCGACTGGTTAGACTGATACACTGACCAGTGGGACTGAACACGGACCGGTTTTTGACCGATTTGACTGATATATCGGCCGGTTTTTTGGCCGGTTTGACTGATACATCGGCCCGGCCGGTTTTTGACCGGTTTGACTGATACATTGACAGGTATGAATGATACACGGACCGGTTTCTGACAGGTTTGACTGATAATTTGACCGGTTTTTGACCGTTTAGACTGATACAAATAACAAATGGCAGGTTTTGACCGGTTAGACTGATAGAGCGGCCGGTTTTGACCGGTTTGACTGAAACAGCTGCCTGTTTAGACCGATACAGCGGCCGGTTTTGACCGGTTTGGCTGATAAACATACCGGTTGGGCTGATAAATTGACCGGTTTTCGACTGGTTAGACTGATACACTGACCAGTGGGACTGAACACTGACCGGTTTTTGACCAGTAGGACTGAACAATGAACGGTTTTTGTCCGGTTTGACTGATGCATCGACCTGTTTTTGACCGGTTAGACTGATACTTCAACCGGTTTTTGACCGGTTAGACTGATACATTGATCGGTTTTTGGCCGGTTAGACTGATACATCGACCGGTTAGATTGATACAATGACCGGTTTGAGTTTGGACTGATACATCGGCCGATTTTCTACCGGTAAAACTGGTACAATGGCCGGCTTTTGACTGGCACGACTGTCAACTTAGTGTACTGGCCGGTTTTGACCGGTTGTTGAAATGTACAATACCTAACAGGTTTTTGACATATACACCAACTGGTATTTAACAATACTTACTTTTGAAAGATGCACCAACTGAACAACCAATCAGATACACTAACCGGTTTTTACCTTCAAAAACCGGTTTTTGAGTTCTTCCAAGATCTCGAAACCGATCAGACCACAAACTAGTGGCCATTCTTCATTATTTCGTTGCTAAATCTTCGATGTACTAAAATTTTGGTGAAATTCAAGAATAAAACAAAGAGGTCGAAGATAAGTATGTGAAATACTCGAAGGACCCGGTTTCACATCCATAGGGAGGTTACAAGTAAACAAAAACAAACGATTCTATTTTTGTTTACCATAAAATTGGTCTCATATATATAGATATATATATTTTATATTAAAAAAAGATAAATATCTAACAAGAAAAATGAAATTTTTAAGGTTATGTCGGGTTATTTCGGTTGTTAAAATAAACAAAAAAGTTACCTCATGACTAGATGATGTCCTTACGGTCGAACTCCTTTTTTTCCCGTAAGAACCGGTGAACATCATTTTGACTCTTCATTACAAAAAATGTTTGTTTCAAATTTTTCTCTTTTTTTTTTATTTAGATAATTTATGAAAATGTGATTTTTTGGTGTTTTCCTTTTGTTGGGGGATGATTCGGTCGAGGAATGCGAAACAAGAAATGGTGGGAGTGAGGGGAGTCTAAAATTAGAAGAGGAACAGGGCCCACCCATCGGAAAAGAAACGAATTTTTAATTTTATTTCTTATTATTATAGTATGCGTTTTGATTTTTTAACCATCTAGAATTCGTCGAATGTCGAAAACAGGAAAGGAGCAGGAAAAAACATGAATAAGAATCGATGTCAGTGCCTTCTGGATCGGAAAACTGCGGCCATTTTTGAAGTTTTCCCAACCGGTTTGTGTCCGGTAGTCTAACCGGTTTTTTCACGGTTACAACCATTTTTGAGGGCTAAGGAGTGGTCTGAGCGGTTTTATGCCTTTAGTAATTTTTGTAGCTCTTTAAAATAGCTTTCTAACGGTATAAATACCATTAAGATTGGTCAAAAATTGTAGAAGTTATAGACCAAATAGTGATTTTATGTTTAGGTACTTATTTGAGGGCTAAGGAGTGGTCTGAGAGGTTTTATGAATTTAGTCACTTTTGTAGCCCTTTCAAAAATCTTTCTAACGGTATAATTATCGATAAAATTGGTCAAAAATTGTGGAAGTTATAGACCAAATAGTGATTTTTGAGGGCTAAGGAGTGGTCTAAGTGATTTTTTTCATTTAGTCACTTTTGTAGCGCTTTAAAATAGCTTTCTAACGGTATAAATATCATTGAGATTGGTCAAAAATTGTGGAAGTTGTAGACCAAATAGTGATTTTGTTATGTTTATGCCCATTTTTGAGAGCTAAAGAGTGGCCTGAGCGGTTTTATGCATTTAGTCATTTTTTTAGCTCTTCAAAAAACCTTTCTAAAGGAATAAATATCATTGAGATTGGTAAAATTGTGGAAGTTGCAGACCAGATAGTGATTTTTGATCTTTAGGTCCATTTTTGAGGGCTAAGAAATAGCCTGAGTGATTTTTTGCATTTAGTTATTTTTGTAGCTTATTAAAATAGCTTTCTTACGGTATAAATATCGATAAAATCGGTCAAAAATTGTGGAAGTTATGGACCAAATAGTGATTTTTGATCTTTAGGTCCATTTTTGAGGGCTAAGGAGTGGTCTGAGCGGTTTTAAGCATTATTTAACTTTTGTAGCTCTTTAAAATTGCTTTCAAACGGTATAATTATTTAAAAAATCGGTCTAAATTTGTGGAAGTTATAGACCAAATAGTTATTTTTGATGTTAAGGTCCATTTTTGAGGGCTAAAGAGCGGTCTGACTGATTTTTTGTATTTATTTACTTTTGTAGCTCTTTAAAATATCTATCCAACGGTATAAATATCAATAAAATCGGTCAACAATTGTGGAAGTTGGGAACTTTTTCCGGGAAATTTTTCTAGTTGGCAACACTGTTACAGCACCAAAAAAAGCTATAACCTTCCACCGCTTGTAAAACTTATTTTTTGTTGTATATTTTCGTTTTACAATGTTTTGAGTGTCAATTTTCGTTTATTTGTATTAAATTAAACAATTAATTGACTAAATTGTTGGAAAAAAACGTAATTATGGCGGCGAACGTCGAAATGCCCGATGTTTCGACGTTCGACGAGTTTGTCAAGGTAATTTGTTGGAAATAATTAATGATTTGATTATTTTTTTGTTTTTAGAAATCGTATCCGACGATTATTAACGGTGTCGGGCTCTCGAATAAATTCCCTTCGGGGGAGACGTTCGAGAAATTCGTGGGAGGCGAAAAGTCGAGCGAAGCCGTGAAAAATGCGAGCGAAAAAGTCCTCGATGTGTAAGTCCTGGTGTTAAGTTGGTATGACTGTGACCGTCCTTTTTAGTGTGCGGAAAGTGTTGAAATATTCGAAAATCGATGCTGGAGACGAACTTGATGTGAAGGCGATCAATGATGTTTTGCTGGCTCGAGTGAATGATCAGATTCAACTTTTGGAGCGACCACGTGAATCGAGGCCGCAGGATTATTTCAAAGATGAGATCGACAATAGCGAGCGACCTTGGACGCATAAATTGAAGAATAAGCCCAACATGATAGCACCAATTCCAGATATCGGGTATGGATACGGCTGGTGCACTGACTGGTTTTGACCGGTTAGACTTATACACTGATCGGTGTTTTATCAGTTAGACGGTACATTGACCAGTTTTCGACAGGATAAATTGACCATTTAAAGACTGACACACTGACCGGTTCAACTGATACATTGACTGGTTTTTTTTTCCTGCTTGCACACTGACCATTTTTGACCGGTGCGGCTGATACATTGTCCGGTATTGTTGATGCAATGACCGGTTTTTGACAGGTTAGGATTATACATTGACCGGTTTTTGATAGTCTACATGTAATACACTGGCCGGTTCTTACCGATACATTGACCGGCTTTTTGTCCTGATACATTGATTGGTTTGGCTCAAACAGTGACCGATTTTTTTTTGTCTGTTTACTGCCGGTTCACTGACCAAATTTTCGTACGGTTCGCCTGATGTATTGACCGGTTTTTTACCAGTGCGGCTGATACAGTGACCGGTTCGGCGGATACATTGACCGGTTTTTGGCCGGTTCGGCTGATACATTGACCGGTTTTTGACCGGTTTGGCTGATACATTGACTGGTACGGCTGGTTCACCGACCGGTTTTTGACCGCCTCGACTGATACATTGACCGGTTTTGTCCGTTTACTGCTGTCACACTGGACGTTTTTTGACCGGTACGGCTGATACATTGACCGGTATTGCTGGTGCAATGACCGCTTTTTGTCAGGTTCTTATATTGACCGGTTTTAGGCTGTTTACAGTGAGTACACTGGTCGGTTTTTTACCGATACGTTGACCAGGTTTTGACCCTTTGCGTCTAGTACATTGGCCAGTTTTTGACTGATACATTGACCGGTTTGACTTATACATTGACCGGTTTGACTTATACATTGACCGGTTTGACTTATACATTGACCGGTTTGACTTATACATTGACCGGTTTGACTTATACATTGACCGGTTTGACTTATACATTGACCGGTTTGACTTATACATTGACCGGTTTGACTTATACATTGACCGGTTTGACTTATACATTGACCGGTTTGACTTATACATTGACCGGTTTGACTTATACATTGACCGGTTTGACTTATACATTGACCGGTTTGACTTATACATTGACCGGTTTGACTTATACATTGACCGGTTTGACTTATACATTGACCGGTTTGACTTATACATTGACCGGTTTTTGTCGGTTTATGGCTGGTACGCTGACCGGTTTTTGTCCGGTTTGCATGGTAAATTGATCGGTACGGCTGATACATTGACCGGTACGGCTGATACATTGACCGGTACGGCTGATACATTGACCGGTACGGCTGGTGCACTGACCGATTGTTGACAGGCCAGACTTATACCTTGACTGGTTTTTGTCCGTTTACCGCTGATACACTCACTGGTCTTTGTCTGGTTCAGCTGATAATTGACCGTTACGGGTGGTACATTGACCGGTTTTTGTCCGTTTACGGTTAGTACACTGGCTGGTTTTTACCGTTACGTTGACCAGTTTTTGACAGGCTGGACTGATACATTGACCTGTTTTTACCGGCACACCTGATACATTGACCGGTGTTTGACAGGTTGGACTAATACATTGACCGGTACGGCTGGTGCACTGACCGGTTTTTGATAGTTCAGAGTGTTCAGACTTATACATTGGCCGTTTTTTGACAGGTTGGACTGATACAGTGACCGGTTTTTGTCTGGTTACTGTTGGTACACCGACCGGTTTTTGTCCGGTTCGCCTGATACATTGACCGGTTTGACTGAAACAGTGACCGGTTTTCGCCTGTTTACTGCTGGTACACTGACCGGTATGACAGATACATTGACCTGTTTTTGACCGGCACACCTGATACATTGACAGGTTGGATTGACACATTTGACCTGGACGGCTGGTGCACTGACCGGTTTTTGATAGTTCAGACTTATACATTGACCAGTTTTTGTCTGTTTACTGCTGCTACACCAAACGGTTTTTGTCCGGTTTACCTGATACATTGACCGGATTGACTGAAACAGTGACCGGTTTTTGTCTGGTTACTGTTGGTACACTGACCGGGTTTTTTCCTGGTTCGCCTGATACATTGGCCGGTTTTTGACAGGTTGGACTGATACATTGACCGTTTTTGACAGGTTGGCCTGATACATTGACCGGTTGGACTGAAACAGTGACCGGTTTTTGTCTGGTTACTGTTGGTACACCGACCGGTTTTTGTCCGATTCGCCTGATACATTGACCGGTTTGACTGAAACAGTGACCGGTTTTTTCCTGTTTACTGCTGGTACACTGACCGGTATGACAGATACATTGACCTGTTTTTGTCCGGCGCACCTGATACATTGACCGGTTTTTGACAGGTTGGACTGATACATTGACAGGTTGGACTGATACATTGACCGTTTTTGACAGGTTGGCCTGATACATTGACCGGTTGGACTGAAACAGTGACCGGTTTTTGTCTGGTTACTGTTGGTACACCGACCGGTTTTTGTCCGATTCGCCTGATACATTGACCGGTTTGACTGAAACAGTGAACGGTTTTTTCCTGTTTACTGCTGGTACACTGACCGGTATGACAGATACATTGACCTGTTTTTGTCCGGCGCACCTGATACATTGACCGGTTTTTGACAGGTTGGACTGATACATTGACCGTTTTTGACAGGTTGGACTGAAACACTGACCGGTTTATAGCTCGTACCCGACCAGTTTTTGACCAGTTAGACTTCTACACTGACCGGTTTTAGGTCAGTCAAACTGCTACACCGACCGGTTTTTGACCGCTCAGACTCATACATTGACCGTCTGGACTGATACATGTTCAATATTGAAGACGTCATTTGGTTTCCAGGCATCCTTACGAGCCGGAATTAAACGCGTGGAATCCGTCTGGGGACAGATTAATGCGAGTCCATATCGTCATGGAAACTTCGCCGATAGAAGACACTCAATTGATCTTCGTCCAGACCGAAAAACAGTTCGAACTCATGGTCGCTGATTTGTTGCAGCAAAACGAATTCGCTGTCAACATCGAGGTGAGTCTTTGGGCTCCTCAACTCATAAAAAGCATAAAATTTACATTTTTTTGTTCTTTTTAGCAACACACAACTCGTAGTTACTTAGGATTTACGTGCGTCATGGAAATCTCGACTCAAGAAAACGATTATTTGGTCGACACGTTGAAATTAAGACATAAAATGGAAGTTCTCAATATCGTTTTTACGAAGGGAAACGTTCTTAAGATATTCCATCAAGCGGAATCGAAATTGGACGCTTTACAAAGAGATTTTAATTTATACGTCGTAAATATGTTCGACACGTGCGTCGCCGCCAGATCGCTCAAATACCCGAAGACGTCGCTCTTCTACCTTTTGGAAACGCTCTGCAAAGTCGAGCCGGCAAAAAAGACCAATTTCGATTGGCGGACACGTCCTATTCCTGGGAAAATCCGAGAACAAGCCCGATTTGAGACCCACTATTTGATCTTCGTCTATCAGCAGCTCAACAACGAACTTTTCGAAAAGAGCGACGATTCCATCAACAACGTGTACAACAAATGCATCGAAATATGCAAAAAGGTAAAGAAAAACAACTTTTATTTATATATTTTATTGAATTTTTTAAAGGAATATGTGAAGCCGAATAACGATCAAGAGAACAACCATTGGCCGCTTTATAAAAGGTCGAAAAAACGTTTTAATTCGCAGCAGATGAAAGTTTTGAAAGAAGTTTATAATTGGCGTGATAGAGTCGCACGTGAAAAAGATGAAAGTCCGGAGTAAGTAACAGGGTAACCACAAATTGGGCTACTTTAGGATATGTTGCCAGATTGGGCGTTTTATTGCGAATTGGGCGATTTAAGACGATAACATGTTGGCAAATTGGGGGATTGATTCCAAATTGGGCTCATTTAAAATCTCAAATTTTGCTAGATTGGGCTACTTTTCACGGAAAAAATATGCCAGTTTGGGCTACATTACACGGTCCCGTTTCGTCAGTTTGGGCTCATTTACGCGGTGCCATTTTTACAGTTTGGACTACTTTTCACGGTCCCATTTTGCTAGATTGGGCTACTTTTCACGGTCCCATTTTTCCAGTTTGGGCTACTTTTCACGGTCCCATTTTTCCCAGTTTGGGCTACTTTTCACGGTCCCATTTTTCCAGTTTGGGCTACTTTTCACGGTCCCATTTTTCCAGTTTGGGCTACTTTTCACGGTCCCATTTTTCCCAGTTTGGGCTACTTTTCACGGTCCCATTTTTCCAGTTTGGGCTACTTTTTCACGGTCCCATTTTTCCCAGTTTGGGCTACTTTTCACGGTCCCATTTTTCCCAGTTTGGGCTACTTTTCACGGTCCCATTTTTCCCAGTTTGGGCTACTTTTCACGGTCCCATTTTTCCCAGTTTGGGCTACTTTTCACGGTCCCATTTTTCCCAGTTTGGGCTACTTTTCACGGTCCCATTTTTCCAGTTTGGGCTACTTTTCACGGTCCCATTTTTACAGTTTGGGCTACTTTTCACGGTCCCATTTTTCCCAGTTTGGGCTACTTTTCACGGTCCCATTTTTCCCAGTTTGGGCTACTTTTCACGGTCCCATTTTTCCAGTTTGGGCTACTTTTCACGGTCCCATTTTTACAGTTTGGGCTACTTTTCACGGTCCCATTTTCCAGTTTGGGCTACTTTTCACGGTCCCATTTTTCCAGTTTGGGCTACTTTTCACGGTCCCATTTTTCCCAGTTTGGGCTACTTTTCACGGTCCCATTTTTCCCAGTTTGGGCTACTTTTCACGGTCCCATTTTTCCCAGTTTGGGCTACTTTTCACGGTCCCATTTTTCCCAGTTTGGGCTACTTTTCACGGTCCCATTTTTCCCAGTTTGGGCTACTTTTCACGGTCCCATTTTTCCAGTTTGGGCTACTTTTCACGGTCCCATTTTTCCAGTTTGGGCTACTTTTCAAGGTCCCATTTTTACAGTTTGGGCTACTTTTCACGGTCCCATTTTTACAGTTTGGGCTACTTTTCAAGGTCCCATTTTTACAGTTTGGGCTACTTTTCACGGTCCCATTTTTCCCAGTTTGGGCTACTTTTCACGGTCCCATTTTTCCTAGTTTAGGCTACTTTTCACGGTCCCGTTTTTCCCAGTTTGGGCTACTTTTCAAGGTCCCATTTTTACAGTTTTGGGCTACTTTTCATAGTCCGATTTCACTAGATTAGGCCTTTTATTGTGAATGGGGCTACTTTTTATGATCCGATTTCACTAGATTAGGCCTTTTATTGTGAATTGGGCTACTTTTCACCATCCCATGTTGAAAAATTGTGTTTTTTTTCCTGAATCATGCTACTTTTCGCGGTCCGTCTTGCCAGATTTAGCGTTTTATTGCAGTTTGGGCTTCTTTACACAGTCCCATGTTGACAAATTTGGCAATTTGACCCAAATTGGGCTACTTGATACTATCCTAAACTGCAAATTGGGCGATTTTTTTCAGTTCGGGCTACTTTTTCCGGATCCTATTGCGTCAAATTTAACAATTTTTGAAAATTGGGCTACTTTGCATGTTGGAAAATTGGGTTTTTTGATCTACCCAATCTGGCTCACTATCTATTTGTTTTCCAGCCATATCCTGCCGAACTATTCGCTGATGCAGTTGGCGCAGTCGATGCCGGAGGACGTCCGCCATTTTTTCTCGTTGTGCAGCCCGAAGCCAGCGGAAGCGCTCGCCAATGTGACTCTCATCCAGAAAATAGTCGACGAATCGAAAGAAGCGAAGATGTCGTCGTCGGAAAGCGAAAGCGAAAGCGAATCGAGCGAAGAATCCGTTTCCGCGGAAGAAATCGAAGATCAAGCCGATACATCGGATGAAGAGTGGAAATTAGAAGAAAGCGAACTTTCCGACGAAAGCGTCGAAGAAGTGGTCGTCGCTCAAAAAGTCGACCGACCTCCTCCCATCAGGGTTACCAACGTAAACACAAAACAAAGATTCAAACCTCCCTACATAAACATCAAAGACAACATAACGGACATGTCGTTTTCACCCAAAGAAGACATTATCGTACTTTCCACTTCAGAAAACATCCTCATCTATAAATTCGATATGAAATTCACCTATCATTTAGGCGAAATCGATCTCAAAAGCGACCATGTCCAATTTTCCGAAGACGGGCGACACCTTTTTTCTGGAGGATCTTCCGGGATTTCTTTGAGCGACATCGAAGCTAAAAAAGTCATCTTCGAATTTGAAGATATCGCAGTCACCTCTTTGTCATGGATGGATTCTAATTTGGTCTGCTACGGCGATGAAAGGGGCGGCATCAAGATGTACGACGTGCGTCAAAAAGATATCATTTTTAAGAACAACGTCAGAGATATTTGCGATTACGTTTCGAGCATTTTGTACAAAAAAGGCGACTATTTGTCATGTACGAGCGGAGATGGAAGTCTGTCCATTTATGACGTGCGGAGTTACAGGATCTATTCGCAGAGCGAGCAGCACACTTCGGCGTTGACGTGCTCGACTTTGGTGCGAGACGGGAGCGAAATAGTGTGCGGGTCGGAAAACGGCGAGATGATCTTCTACGAGTGGGGTGGGACGGCGGAACCGCTGGAAAAATACATGCTAGGACCAGAAAAGCGGATCGGATGCGCAGTCTCGGTCAACGATTCGGTTGTGGTGAGCGGCTGGGATGATGGGATGGTCAGAGCGACCCAGGTGACCGAAAAACGTTTCTTAAACCTCGATTTGGGCGTCCTTCTCGAAAATGACCGACCTGTCCTTAAAATGGACTTATCGCGCGACCGCTCGCTCATCGCCTTCAGTTTCAACTCCATCAAACTCAAATTCTGGAACGTCGAATATCTCCGCGATCAATTCCACATTGAATCATTCAAAAAACGTAAAATTTAAGCCCCCCCATGTATATCTTTTATTTGTAAAAACTTTTTTAATAAAAAAACAATTTATTTTTATATGTTGATGAATTCGAAAGCTCCTTTGATTGTGTTTTCGACGATGGAGGCCGAGAATGAAATCGTTTCTGGGTCGGTTGCTTTGTCGAGGACGATGTGCTCTACGACCCTTTGGGATATCGGGTCGCTGGAATTGAGCAGAGTTTCGATGATGTCTTCTGCTTTTGATGATGATTTCGATGCTTCAGATGTTAGGATGTCGGAAACGTTGCGACTTGCTGAGTAGACGGTCACCAGGACGTCGAGGATCGTCTTCATCGCTCGATCGAAAACCCCTCGGTTTCCCCTTCAAAGATTAAAAGGAGAAGATCAGTGTTGCCTGATTAGGCGATTTATCGCGAATCATGCTACATTTATAATGCCCAATTTGGCAACCCAGTTATCTGATAAAGTTGGGCTCTTGACAGTGTTGCCAGTTAGCCCTGTTTATCGCGAATTGGGCTACTTAATCTTGCAGCCCTGTTATCTGACTTGGGGCTCTTGACAGTGTTGCCAGTTTGGGCGATTTATCGCGAATTGTTCTACTTTTGTAAGTCCCAACCTGGCAACCCTGGAGAAGATGATAGGATTAAAGGGGTGGATTTGAGGGATTAAAGGGGTGGATTTGAGGGATTAAAGGGGGCAGATAAAGGGATTAACGGAGGAAGATTAAGGGATTAGCGGAAAAGATAAGTAAATTAAAGGAAGAAGATATGGGGATTAACGGAGAAAGATTAAGAGATTAGCGGAAAAAGATCATGGGATTAAAGGAAGAAGATAAAAGGATTAACGCGGGAAGAAAAAGGGGTTAACGGGGGAAGATAAAGGGATTAGCGGGGGGGAGATAAAAGGATTAACGTAGGTAATCTTTTTAATCCTTCTAACTTTCCCTTTTTAATCCTCCTAAATTTCCCTTTTTTAGTCCTCCTAACTTTCCCTTTTTAATCCTCCTAAATTTCCCTTTTTAATCCTCCTGACTTTGCCTTTTTAATCCTCTTAACTTTCCTTCAATCCTCCGAACATTCCCTTTTTAAATTTTAATCCTCCTAAATTTCCCTTTTAAATCCTCCTAAATTTCCCTTTTTAATCCTTCTATGTTTCCCTTTTTAATCCTCCTAAATTTCCCTTTTTAGTCCTCCTAACTTTCCCTTTTCAAGCCTCCTGACTTTCCCTTTTGAGTCCTCCTTTTCCCTTTTTAATCCTCCTAGCCTAGCTTTCCTTTTTTTTAAATCCTCCTAACCTACCCTCCCCCCTCCTTTTCTAGAGGTTAGGAGGATTAAAAAAAGTAAAGCTAGGCTAGGAGGATTAAAAAGGGAAAGTTAGGTTAGGAGGATTAAAAAGGGAAAGTTAAGTTAGGAGGATTAAAAAGGGAAAGTTAGGAGGATTGAAAAGGGAAAGTTAAGAGGATTAAAAGGGAAAAGTCAGGAGGATTTAAAAGGAAAATTTAGGAGGACTAAAAAGGGAAAGTCAGGAGGATTAAAAAGGGAAAGTTAGGAGGACTAAAAAGGGAAAGTTAGGAGGATTAAAAAGGGAAAGTTAGGAGGACTAAAAAAGGGAAATTTAGGAGGATTAAAAAGGGAAAGTAGAAGGATTAAAAAGGGAAAGTTAGGAGGACTAAAAAAGGGATATTTAGGAGGATTAAAAAGGGAAAAGTCAGGAGGATTTAAAAGGAAAATTTAGGAGGACTAAAAAGGGAAAGTCAGAAGGATTAAAAAGGGAAACATAGAAGGATTAAAAAGGGAAATTTAGGAGGATTAAAAGGGAAAAGTCAGGAGGATTTAAAAGGAAAATTTAGGAGGATTAAAAGGGAAAGTCAGGAGGATTAAAAAGGGAAAGTTAGGAGGATTAAAAGGGAAAGTTAGGAGGACTAAAAAGGGAAATTTAGGAAGATTAAAAAGGGAAACATAGAAGGATTAAAAAGGGAAATTTAGGAGGATTAAAAAGGGAAAAGTCAGGAGGATTTAAAAGGAAAATTTAGGAGGACTAAAAAGGGAAAGTCAGGAGGATTAAAAAGGGAAAGTTAGGAGGACTAAAAAGGGAAATTTAGGAGGATTAAAAAGGGAAAGTTAGGAGGACTAAAAAGGGAAATTTAGGAAGATTAAAAAGGGAAACATAGAAGGATTAAAAAGGGAAATTTAGGAGGATTAAAAGGGAAAAGTCAGGAGGATTTAAAAGGAAAATTTAGGAGGACTAAAAAGGGAAAGTCAGGAGGATTAAAAAGGGAAAGTTAGGAGGACTAAAAAGGGAAATTTAGGAGGATTAAAAAGGGAAAGTTAGGAGGACTAAAAAAGGGAAATTTAGGAGGATTAAAAAGGGAAAGTAGAAGGATTAAAAAGGGAAAGTTAGGAGGATTGAAAAGGGAAAGTTAAGAGGATTAAAAGGGAAAAGTCAGGAGGATTTAAAAGGAAAATTTAGGAGGACTAAAAAGGGAAAGTCAGAAGGATTAAAAAGGGAAAGTTAGGAGGACTAAAAAAGGGATATTTAGGAGGATTAAAAAGGGAAAGTTAGGAGGATTGAAAAGGGAAAGTTAAGAGGATTAAAAGGGAAAAGTCAGGAGGATTTAAAAGGAAAATTTAGGAGGATTAAAAGGGGAAATTTAGGAGGATTAAAAAGGGAAACTAACTTTCGCTTTGTACTCCTCATAACCCGACTTTCCTTTTTTAATCCTCCTAACCTAAATTTCCCTTTTTTTAATGCTCCTAACCTAACTTTTTGTCCTTTTTTTTTTAAATCCTCCTAATCCAACTTTCCTTTCTTTATTTTTTCTTTTTTTATTTAAATCATCCTAACCTAGCTTTCCTTTTTTAATCCTCCTAACCTAAATTTCCCTTTTTAATCCCCCTGACTTTCCCTTTTTAATCCTCTTGACTTTACTGTTTTAATCCTCTTAACTTCCCCTTTTAATCCTTCTAACTTTCCCTTTTTAATCCTCTTGATTTTCTCTTTTTTTAATCCTTTTTTGACCCCCTTTTGTGTATTTTAATCCCTTTATTTCTCGTTTAATCCCTTTAAAATTAATTTAATCCTCTTCTATGCTTTCTACCCTCGGAAGGGAATGTATTACCGCTCTTTTTCATAGAGTCTTTCTTCCAGAACTTGTAGCATTCCGTCCATTTTTAAGTCATATGTACTAATAAAATGTTTAATTTATTTTAGTGTTTAAAGGATTTTTAGGGCGTCCTCGCGGGTGATTCTGAAATGAGTAAAAAGTTGCGGAAGCTGAGTTCGTCGGGGGAGATGGCGGTCGGAAAAGCGAAGAGCGTCGCGAAGATGAAAAAAGTCGACGACGACTTAAAAAAGGAAATCAAGAAAAAGCCGACGATTAAGAAAAAGGCGAAAGAAAACGCTTGCGGGGAAAGCGTGAACGTCAAAACGACGCGAAAACCCGCGAAAAAGGCCGAAATGTCGCCCACGAAAGTCAAAAACGTGAAAAGCAACCCGGAGATGAAATCGCGGAAAAAGCCGATTCGAAAACGAAAAGAGAAGTAAGTCGAGAAATCGCCCAAAACTGGCTCCAGGGGCGGACTGGGACCTTAGGGTGTGGGTGGGTTTTCAGTTAAGGGGGCGCCCGGATGGGGGCAAAAAATTTTAACAGAAAATTGGCTTTTAGGCAAAAACAGAGGTTCCAAATTTGGGTTTTAAAATGTGATTTTGAGGTTTTAGACGAAAATTTCAGTCGTGTGTCAACAGTCAAAGAGTGAGGATCTCGATCGAACTCTTGTTTACCTAGACTATAGAGAAAGGATTAACTCTCCAAAACCGTGAGAAAATTAATATTATTTTTTCCCTTGCTTAAAAATCGCTAGAAGAAAATAAGTTTTTACTTATAAAATTATTTCCAACCACTGGGTATGGACGAAACAACCATGCCTGGTGACGGTCAAACTGTCTCACAGAGTCCTGAAAATTTGGGATTCGTAACGCTATCTCAGCAACACGCGAAAAAGCGTAAAACCGAAGCAAACTCGACCATTGCATTATCAAACGCATACACTCCATTACTTAATTTAATGGATACAACGCCGGCCAAAGATGATGAAAAAGAAACTAATAAGGACGATGAAAACGAAACAAATCGTAAAGGGACCCCGAAACCCCCTCCCATTTATCTTCAAGATGTTGAAAACATTAACTCCGTCTTAAATAATTTTAAAAATTTGGGAGTAAACTCGATTAAGCATGTTTCCTCAAACAATAAAGTTAAAATAACAACTGAAAGTATCGACGATTACAGGAAAATAACCAAATTCCTCGATACCCACGGGGGTCAATATTACACTTATCAAATAAATAATGAACGCTCATTTCGCGTGGTGATCCGTGGCTTACACCACTCATGTGATATCTCGCTTATTACGAACGAGCTCCTCGAAAAAGGATTCGAAGTTGTGCAAATGCTGCCAGTTCTACACCCTATAACTAAACAGCCCCTGCCATTGTTCTTCGTTGACCTTAAACAGAATCCGAAGAACGTCGACATTTTTAATCTAAATCGTCTTTACGGGGCGGTTATCAAAGTCGAAACACCCAAGCCGAAAAACCACGTAATCCAATGTAGGCGCTGTCAAGACTTCGGTCATTCGAAAAATTACTGCCGTAAACAACCTCGCTGTGTAAGGTGTGACCAAATGCACGCGTCAAATGAATGTCAACAGCCTAAAGACGCTCCACCAAAATGTACTAACTGTGGTTTAGCCCACACCGCGAATTACAGAGGTTGCCCTAAACATCAAGCTCTTCAAAAAACGAAGCCGTCTTTGCAAAAAAATTACAGAATAACAAACCAAGCCACTCCTAACATTAATTCAATCGAAAATTTCCCCCAGCTTCACCAACCACAAGAGGCCGGAAGTTCGCAAGAATCTCGCCCGCAATACTCGAGAGTCCTACAATCAGACAAACGAAAAGCCGAAAGTCCAGTCGCCGACGATCTCGTTCACTCTTTGGTATCCAAGATGGATAACTTACTTGGCCTATTACAACCTTTAGTATCGATGTTAGCACAGATTCTTCCCAAGTTGCTAAACCTTCATGGATAACAACCAGCCGAGATCGCTTAAAGTTTGCACATGGAATGCTAGAAGCATAATAGGGAAAATACATGAACTAGAATTTTTTTTGAGTCAACATAATATAGACATACTGCTAGCTACCGAAACGAAATTGCACTCGAATAGAATCTTTTACGTACCAAATTATGATTGTTACAGGGCTGATCACCCGCACGACATGCACAAAGGAGGCTCACTTGTTCTAATAAAAAGAAGCATCTGCCATCAACAACTTCTCCCGATAGTAGAAACAAACATGCAAATTTCGAGAATACAATTGAACATGCAAGGCAAAAACATTCAAGTGGGGGCTTTCTACTCAGCTGGAGCTAACAGTTTCCATACCATTGACGTATGGGCCATGGCACATGAATTGGGAACAAGTTTCATTTTAGGAGGTGACTTTAATGCGAAACACCCTATGTTCGGCTCATACACTGCTAATCCTAGAGGGGACATGCTATCTGCAGCGATGCATCAACTAAATATAAAAGTTATTCACCCGATGGAACCTACTTTTTACTCAGAACAAGGACACAGACCCGACGTCTTGGATTTTTTCATCACGAAGGGGCTATTCGTCACCACGAATACACCTGAAGTTGTGCATGAACTCTCTTCTGACCATTTACCGACTATTCTCACGATCTTCTCCGCACCGAATCCCCTCAAAAAGGAACTCCTCCTTATTCACCCGATGAACTGGGAAATTTATCAATCAACGTTGAACTCTATCACTGAAATCAATCACCTGAAAAATCAAGAAGATGTGGACAGAGCAGTCATAACTTTAACTAGGAATATTCAAACAGCAGCCATTTTATCACAACCCAAATCAGCCACTGCAAATCGATACCAAAAGCCCCCAATGCATGTACCACCTTTTATTGCAACTCTAATCCGGAATAAAAAGTCATGTCGAAAAACTTGGCAAACTACCCGAACGCCAATTCATAAGACGCAGTATAATAAAGCCACAGAAGAACTTCGTCTAGCCATAGCTAATCATAAAAGCTACTTATACGAACGTCAACTACAACTTCTTGATACAAAAGACGGCTCTTTGTGGTTTAAAACGAAGCAAATAACTAAAGAAAAAGTAACGATTCCCGCTATCGAGTGTGGCAATGGTTGGTTAACATCGGCTAAAGAAAAAGTCGACGCTTTTGGGGAAATGCTAAAAGAGCAGTTCAAACCAAACCCTCCCGGTAATGCTGAGCATGAACAGCGCGTTTTCAACCTACTACAAGAGCCACTACAACTAAGTCCGATGAATATCTATTTCTCACCAAATGAAGTCGTCAAATTAATTAAGAACATACCTAAGAAAAAATCACCTGGTCTTGACGGAATTAACAAGCAACTCTTACTCAATCTGCCAAATAAACCACTGGTACAGCTTACTCAGATATTCAATGCGGCCCTGAGACTTGGACACTACCCGACTCCATGGAAAAAAGCTAAGATAATTATGATCCACAAAAAGGGCAAGCCGACTGAACAACTAAAAAGTTACAGGCCGATATCCCTGCTCTCAGTGCTGTCGAAATTGTTCGAAAAGTTAATTTACCCCCTTGTACTGGAGCAAATTGAACATCTCCTTCCTTCAACGCAATTCGGCTTCAGGAAACAGCACTCCTGCCCCTACCAGCTACACAGAATCGTGGATGAATTACTGAAAACGTATGAAAATAAAATCATCACCGTTGGAGTGTTTCTTGACGTCGAAAAGGCCTTCGATCGAGTGTGGCACAAGGGACTGTTAGCCAAGCTTAAACCTCACCTCACGGACACAATGTTTCGGCTCGTCCAATCGTTCATCACTCAACGATCCTATGAAGTCTCTTACAACGGCCAGCTATCTCCTGAGCATGCTATTCAGGCAGGGGTGCCACAAGGCAGCATCTTGGGACCACTATTGTACATTGCCTACGTTCACGATCTCCCTAACATGACGGACATAACAATCGCACAATATGCAGATGATACTGCTTTACTGGCAACAGCAAACACAGGTGAAGAAGCAGCTGCAAAGGCCCAGACTGCTATCGATGCCATAAGTGAATGGTCCAGCAAATGGAGGATCAAGCAAAACACTGACAAATCTGCCGCTGTGATCTTCACATACAAACGAAAATATCATGTTCCTCCAATACGACTAAACGGCTCACAAATACCATTTCAAGATGATATCACCTACCTGGGGATGGTACTTGACAAAAGGCTCACGTGGAATAAACACATCTCGACAACGGTCAAAAAGATACGATTTCGGATTCGGCAGTTGAGGCCACTATTATCGTCCAGGTTTTTACAGCTGCATGTAAAACTGAATATGTACAAAATGTTAATCCGCCCAATTTGGCTCTACGGGTCAGAAATATGGTGCTCAGCTTCGAAGTCGCAAATAGAGAGAATACAAGTAACCCAAAACAGGGTCCTCCGGATGGTTACTGGCTCGCCGTGGTTTGTAAGGAATAGCGCTCTACACAGGGATCTCAACCTCGAAATGGTCCAGGATAGTCTCATCAAAGCATACAACAACCTTTATAATAAAATGCCCGATCACCCGAATTCACTTATTTCGTCCATCATCACCTCGAGGCCACTACCCAGGAATCTGCGCCGTCTCAAAAGAAAGCATCATTCCGACATGATTGATGATATTACTTGATCTCTAAGTACTAGTTATTAAATTGTTACTCTATTTATTTAATTTATTTATTTATTTTTATATAATATATTTATTCCTAAATCGAATTGTAATGTTTTCTGTGATAAATTAATTTATTTTGTTGTAAGTAGCTTCTAGCAATTAGTTAATTCATAAAGTAATTATTACCTATGTTATTACTATATCAAAATATCTAAAATTGATTGTTATATTTTTCTTCTACTAGTTTGTTTTGTTAATTTTGCATGTACGCACGTTTGATTATTTTGCATGTATCTATTTCCTTTCTCTAGTCATTTAAATCTTAATTTTGTCAATTTCAATTTCTTTGCATATAAATTAGTTATCTTTGGATGTCAATTAATTGTTAAATTACTGAGCATAAGACTGTTAGACACAGCTTGGGTTTAAAAAGTGTATGTAAATGATTGTTTCTTGCCCACAGCGATAGTGCTCAGCACAAAAAGTTGTTTCTTAAAATATAAAAATAGACGCTTTTATTTATTTGGACGAAAATGTTGATGTATTGAGGTTTTTTGACAAATTAGGTTTAAAATGTTGATTTTGAGGTTTTGGACAAATGAAATTGCACTTAAAACGTTGATTTGAGGTTTTTTGACGAAAATTGGCTTTAAAATGTTGAATTTTGAGCTTTTGGACGAAAATTGGGCTATCATAAATGTTGATTTGAGTTTTGGACTAAAATTAGGTTTTACAAATGTTGATTTGAGTTTTTGACGAAAAATTTGGCTTTTTAAATGTTGATTTTGAGGTTTTTGTAGGAAATTAGACTTCATAAAATGTAGATTTCCGAGGGTTTTTGACGAAAATTGGGCTTTACAAATGATTTCGAGGTTTTTTGACGAAAATTTGGCTTTATAAATGTGATTTTGAGGTTTTTTGACCGAATCAAAAACCTTTGTTGTTTTACTAACAAAAAAACCGGTTTGTGCATGCCAAAATTGGAAGTGGTGAAAACTTTAAATACCTGGGATTGACAATAGATGAAAGAGAATTGAGTCCACACATAGATGTTTAATAAAAAAAATTAAAGGCAATGCCAGAGCTAAGATATATCAATTGAAATGGTATGTGCAAACAAAACTATAATTTATGTATACAAGGCACTCTTTGAATCCTTGTTAAGAGTATGGTATTGAATGTTACGGAAGTGCGGCAAAGGGACAATTGGATAAAATAGGTCATACACAGGAAAAAGTGTTAGAATATATATTTTAAGAGAAAAGAGATTAAGAAATTAACAAGTGGACTCTCTAGGTCCAAGAGAATTTTATTTTTTGAAAATTATTTCATTTTTATGAAAACTATGTAAATATTGTACATAAAATAATAGTATAAGATAACTAGGGCAAAAGAAGAATATTTGTACCAACGCTAATTAATGAATATGGAAAAGAACCTTCATGTATATAATACCTAAAATATGGAATAGTTTTCCAAAAAAATTATTAAATTAAAAAAGACGAAGAAACGAAAAAATGTATGTGAATGGGTGAGGGGAATAGTGGGATTTGGATGGTGG
Source organism: Orius laevigatus (assembly GCA_018703685.1). Lineage (NCBI taxonomy): Eukaryota > Metazoa > Arthropoda > Insecta > Hemiptera > Anthocoridae > Orius > Orius laevigatus. The sequence continues at coordinate 7,207 of JAGWEN010000971.1, read as the reverse complement.
CGGAAAAAAATAGTTTTAAGAAAATTAGTAGCTCTGCCGACTTCCGACAAAAAAGTTTACAATGTAATAAAACTAAAGATTGAAGAGAAATGTAAAATCAAACATTGTAAAAAGGAACAGCCGATAGAGAGCTGAGCTCTCTGGCTGGACCAGAAATGTAGTCAATCGAAGTTTTTATAAATAAATAAAAAAAAAAAAAAAAAAAAAAAAAAAAAAAAAATTAGGCTTTTCAAATGTTGTTTTTTGCGGTTTTCAAGAATTCACCGGGGGGGGGGGGGGTGGTGGGTCTTCCCCCCCTCCCCCCCCCCCGGGGGGCCAGTCCGTCCTTGGGCTTATTGTTGGTTCTATGAAGAAGTTCAACCTAGAACTTCCTTTGTTTTGATCCACTTTTGCTCTTATGTTCAAATACATTATAAAATCATTAAGTTGAATCCGTTAGACGTTTATAGGTTTAGTGAGGGCTTAAAAATGAGGAAAATTGGATTTCTTTAATGAGCTTTTCTCCTTTTTCTTAATCGGATTAAAGTTGACGAATTCCAATGATAAGCTTTTATGTTTGTTTTTAATTAATTGTAATTACAGTTGAGAAAAGGAACTTGTTCATTCCATAAGAAATGGTCGACCTCTAGTAATTATCTATCGCGCTTGTATTTTCCAGCTTTGTATCTCAAATCGTTTCTTATTAAAATTAATTAGGAAGAAAATTTTGCGGGCGAAAAACGCAATTTGTTGTTTTAATTGACATACTGGGTGTAGCGAGGATGGGTTTTCCGGTTGGGCGATGTTTTTAAAAGCACCGCCTCTCGACTCCCTCCTTTTAAGATACAATCTTACTTTTTGAATAAATACCAGGGACGAGTGAAAAACGAGACGGGATTAATTGACTCGTAAAAGGATACAGCGATAAAATGTGAACTAGGAAAGGGTAAAATGTTTTAATTCTTTTTTCGAGTCTTTTTCCCTTTTTTTATACGATCTTCGAGTTACACCGTGTAGGAGGGATTTTGATAAAAGGTCGATAATAAAAGCGGGATGGGTCGTTTATTTTTTTTCGTATCCAAAGCCTAAAGTGAGATATCTGGATTTTAGTGGCGATCGAGGGGCTCTTTTACGGTCCTCGACCCGAAATGTCGCCGATAGCGCTGGGACACACAAAAAAAAGCTGTTTTAAAATCACGGATAAAAGAGAAAGGAAATGAAGACATGGAAGGTTTTAAAAGAGCCCGAAAATTTATAGCCTTGGGGTTAAATTTTAAAACGAGATTTTGTGAAAAGATGTCCGAAGATAAACCTTTAAGCACAAAGCGACCAATGAAAATCCTTTCTCGAGACCACCTAAAATTGGGATGCCCATAAACAAAACCTTTTAAATTCTTTCTGTCACCTCTGCTGAATCATTCTTCTAGACGGTCACATTATCTTGTAATACCTTAGGAATATGTAATCCCTATGGCAAATCTTAGGCCATATTTTGTGCCATAATTTTTTTTCTAGTTTTCCTTCTAGATGTCCTCAGAAATCTGTTCACTGGAGAGAGCACAAGGGCTTAAACTTCCATACCCGGTCCCAAGGGGAAGGCTTCGGTATCAATGCTTCGGTCATCCCGATTTTGATCCTTTTATGGACAAAATGGGTCCTTTTTAGCTAGATTGTTTTTAGCTTTTTGGACACTCTAGCGTTCTTTTACCTAGATTTTGCTCCTTTAGGACGAAAAGTGCCCTTTTTTAGCTTGATTTTTGATCAAGCTATCCTTTCTGGACAGGGGCGGACTGGCCCGGGGGGGTGTGGACAGACGTAGAGGCGGCGCCCCGGGTCAGTTTTTTTTTCTCAGTGGCTCCCAAACTGGGGGGTGTAAGCTGTCCCCAGGGAGGGTGTGGGAAAGTTCAAGATTTTTGTGTGTGTGTGCAAATATCCCCAAAATTTCGTCAAAAACCTCAAAATCAACATTTTTAAAGCCTAATTTTGGTCCAAAAACCACGAAATCAACATTTATGAAGCCTAACAGTCGTCCAAAAACCTCGAAATCAACATTTAAACAGCCAAATTTTCGTCAAAAACCTCAAAATCATGATTATAAGAGGAAATATTTTTGTCAAAAAATCTCAAAATCAACGATTTAAGTGAAATTTATTTTGTCAAAAACCGTTAAAACCAACATTTTAAACCCCAAATTTCATCCAAAAACCTCAAAGTTAACATTCAAACTTTGCAAAGGATTTAATTTGTTTAAAAAAGGGGGGCGCACTGTGAAAAAGTTTGGGAACCTCTGTTTTTGCCTAATATGTATCCGTGTCCAAAACACCCCGCCTCGCAAAACTCCTTCTTCTTCAGCCGGAAAAAGATATGATATCAACTTTCCCGCCCGCCGATGTGCGAGAGGTCGGTATGATTTAGAGAAAGAGGAGAGATGAAGCGCCCTTGCTCCCATTTTCAAAGCTCCCCTTGGCGGCATCGCGAAATACTTGTTTACAGGGTGCATTAGATGGGTAGCTATGCAAATACCTTGATCAGTGATTACTGGTTAGGATTGTGGAACTATTGAATGAAAATACATCATTGGAAGAGGAAAACAGTAAGTTGAATTTTTCACGACTGGTTTTGAAGGTTTCATATGCTGAACAACTAACTTTTTGTACATTTGTAACTTTTGCACTTTTTGTACTAACTTTGTAAGTGCAATTTCTGTTAAGACGTTAACGTTAGTTCTGGGTAACTTAAGTTAGGAGACGGATGGCAAATGCTCAGGAGCATCTCCTTGCTCAGTAATCACTATTCAGGTGTTATCGTATTTAAAAAGTAATAGTGGAGGAAACCTGCATAAACCATGATAATTGAATTTAAGAATTATGTTATCGATCAATCTGAAAGACTTACTACAGATGCATTATGTGCAGAGGTAACTGATTTCCCTGATAAAAAGTATTTCGCGATGCCGCCAAGGGGAGCTTTGAAAATGGGAGCAAGGGCGCTTCATCTCTCCTCTTTCTCTAAATCATACCGACCTCTCGCACATCGGCGGGCGGGAAAGTTGATATCATATCTTTTTCCGGCTGAAGAAGAAGGAGTTTTGCGAGGCGGGGTGTTTTTTTACACGGAGGGTTTTTGTACGGATATCACATCTTTTTGTAGTTGAAATTGTAGTTGACTTGGAACGTCCATAAGCAAGAATAGTTATCAAAGTAAACAAAACAAACTAACATCGACAAAATAATTTTTTCGAAATTAAAAACTTGGGCTTAATTTTATGTTTTTGCGGTGATGAACCATTATAATTATGGCAATAATCTCAAATTTTAATTCGATTTCAATTTGAACTTTCAAGTTGATTGATTACGTCACCATATCAATGGGCAACCTAAAAGCCTAAGTGGCTGCAAGCAACCTGAAATTGATTTTTTTGGATTCAGCTATGCGTTAAATCTTTCAGCGGGTTAAATCTTTGTTTAAATTTGGGTGGTTTGGGTGTTTTTGGTGATTTGGGTGTTTTTGGTCATTTGGGTGGTTTGGGTGTTTTTGGTCATTTGGGTGGTTTGGGTGTTTTTGGTGATTTGGGTGGTTTGGTGTTTTTGGTGATTTGGGTGTTTGGGTTTTTGTGATTTGGGTGTTTTTGGTATTTGGGTGGTTTGGGTGTTTTTGGTGATTTGGGTGGTTTTGGTGATTTGGGTGGTTTGGGTGTTTTTGGTGATTTGGGTGTTTTTGGTAATTTGGGTGGTTTGGTGTTTTGGTGATTTGGGTGTTTTGGTAATTTGGGTGGTTTGGGTGTTTTTGGTGATTTGGGGTTGGGTGTTTTGGTGTTTTTGGTGGTTTGGGTGTTTTGGTGATTTGGGTGGTTTGGGTGTTTTTGGTGATTTGGGTGGTTTGGGTGTTTTTGGTGATTTGGGTGGTTTGGGTGTTTTTGGTGATTTGGGTGGGTTTGGGTGTTTTTGGTGATTTGGGTGTTTTTGGTGATTTGGGTGGTTTGGGTGTTTTTGGTGATTTGGGTGGTTTGGGTGTTTTTGGTGATTTGGGTGGTTTGGGTGTTTTTGGTGATTTGGGTGGTTTGGGTGTTTTTGGTGATTTGGGTGGTTTGGGTGTTTTGGTGATTTGGGTGGTTTGGGTGTTTTTGGTGATTTGGGTGGTTTGGGTGTTTTTGGTGATTTGGGTGGTTTGGGTGTTTTTGGTGATTTGGGTGTTTTTGGTATTTGGGTGGTTTGGGTGTTTTTGGTGATTTGGGTGTTTTTGGTGATTTGGGTGGTTTGGGTGTTTTGGTGATTTGGGTGGTTTGGGTGTTTTTGGTGATTTGGGTGGTTTGGGTGTTTTGGTGATTTGGGTGGTTTGGGTGTTTTTGGTGATTTGGGTGGTTTGGGTGTTTTTGGTGATTTGGGTGGTTTTGGGTGATTTGGGTGGTTTTGGGTGTTTTGGTGATTTGGGTGTTTTTGGTAATTTGGGTGGTTTGGGTGTTTTTGGTGATTTGGGTGGTTTGGGTGTTTTTGGTGATTTGGGTGTTTTTGGTCATTTGGGTGGTTTGGGTGTTTTTGGTGATTTGGGTGGTTTGGGTGTTTTTGGTGATTTGGGTGGTTTGGTGTTTTTGGTGATTTGGGTGGTTTGGGTGTTTTTGGTGATTTGGGTGGTTTTTGGTGATTTGGGTGGTTTGGGTGTGTTTTGGTGATTTGGGTGTTTGGGTGTTTTTGGTGATTTGGGTGGTTTGGGTGTTTTGGTGATTTGGGTGGTTTGGGTGTTTTTGGTGATTTGGGTGGTTTGGGTGTTTTTGGTAATTTGGGTGGTTTGGGTGTTTTTGGTGATTTGGGTGTTTTTGGTAATTTGGGTGGTTTGGGTGTTTTTGGTGATTTGGGTGGTTTGGGTGTTTTTGGTGATTTGGGTGGTTTGGGTGTTTTTGGTGATTTGGGTGGTTTTGGTGGTTTGGGTGTTTTTGGTAATTTGGGTGGTTTGGGTGTTTTTGGTGATTTGGGTGGTTTTGGTGATTTGGGTGTTTTTGGTAATTTGGGTGGTTTGGGTGTTTTTGGTGATTTTGGTGGTTTAGGTGTTTTTCGAGTGCCCTAGGAAAGTGAATTTTTTTATTGGTTTGGCGTTTTTCAAGGTCGATGTTTGAGTGCGCAGTAAAAGTTGCGCAGTAGCCCTAAAATTTCAGTTTTTTGGTCATAACTTTTTTTTGCGACCAGCTATCGGGTTAAATCTTTCAAAAGGCACTGGCTAAAATTGAAACGAAGGTCCCTGTAAAATTTCAAGTCGATCGGTGCAGAAGTAGAGGCTGTAGCCCTGGCTAACTGAATAAGGAGAAGAAGGAGAAGAAAAAACATGGTAAAGGCCGAAAACCGGGTTTTCAGAGTTCTATATCTCAGCTCCCTGTGAACCGATCGACTTGAAATTTTCAGGGCTTCCTATTATCGTATTAGAGAAGGTCTCTATAAAATTTCAAGTAAACCGTTCCTCAGGAAGCCGAGATCCAGATACCCGAAAATCGCATCTCGTCACGTACCAGATAAACCTACACTTGTACCAGTTTGAACTTCGGACGATTTGTGCTGGTCGGGGCGGAACGCTCCCGCGTGCCTCGAACACTTGGTACGTTGACTTTCGGACGGATTTGCTTGGCGGGCGGAACGCTACCGCGTTCCTAGATATTTTTTTCTAAAAGCCTATTTTCTGTTAAAATTTTTGCATCCGGGCGCCCCCTTAACTGAAAACCCACCCACACCCTAAGGTCCCAGTCCGCCCCTGTTTCTGGACACTAGGGGCACTTTTAACTAGATATTATTCCTTTAGGTCCTACTGTTACATGCCCCAGTTACTCCTTGGGATGTTTGGTGACCTAAAAACGACCTAAAAATTGAACTTAAACCAGTTTATTCTGTAGCTTTACAAGGTAGATTGTGCTTTCTAAGTTTTAAATTACTCAACTCATTGTCCTAGAATCTAGATGCTAAAGGAAAAGAAGATGGTCTGAACTAGAAGCATTTGGTTTTACCCTGTAGAGGATGCCTACGTGATTTGAACTCCTCATATTACTGCGAATCTAGAAAAACTCGGCGTTTAACTTGTTAAGGGAAAGAAGAAGAAAAAAATAAAATAAAATAGAAAAACTCGCCGCTTTCATACAAGGAAGAATTGTTACGTCCCTTTTTAAAAGACCTAATGAAAGTTCACACGTCCCGGAATTTAAAAGGGTAACATTTTTCAAGGCGCGACAATAAATCGGAACGAATAAGGCACCGGTTTTTTTCTTCTTTATTTTATGGGCGAGGAAGGCCCTGCGTGTATGCCCGTTTTGTAAAAATCTTCTATTAATCGAGGCACATGCCGTCCGTTTCTCATTGATTTACGACGGATCTGAGCTGTGACTGATGCGTTTTATTGCAGCAATCCTATGCCTCGCCCCATAAAAACGATTTGAATCATCGCTCCGTGAAAAAAAAATCTTTAATTGACGTCTTTTAGAGCCATAGTCGTAAAAGAAAGAAAAAGTTTGAGATTCATTGAAGAACACGACTAAAATGGCATTTCCGGCTTGTTTTTGGGAGAGATTTCAATACGCCTCCGGAAAGAAATTTTATCACCCGGAGTGCCCTCTTTTTCCCTAAGCCAAACCCTCGTGGAACTTGGACAGGCCGCACCCTCCTGTCGGAAACAAGCGTCACCTTCTAACCCCTGCGTTAGGGTCACGTAAAAGGTCGATCTAGTTACTCGGACCTTGAATACGACAGACTATAAAGAAGGCGTGGAGTCACGCAAGGCAAACAACCTTCAAATTTCATATATTTTCTGTTTTTTCTAGGTCGTTTATTTGTCGATGACACGAGTCTGTGACACCTCGCTTGGCTATGGGAATCGTGCTCGTTAGCCACCGTATTGGTCACGTCCACGACCTGATACGAGACTCTTTGCATATCTTCTCTGTCCGATCGAAGTTGTACCTTTGTCCTCCCCTCAGGATCACTGACCTACCGCAGCGTGTGTTCCACACCTAACACAGTCACGAAAAATTCAGCAGATGAAGATAATACAAGACGTTCTACATCCCTTATCAGACACATATGCCAACGCGAGATAAAGGCGGACGACAAAACAACCTGGCTCTTTCCTTTTAAGTGCGAGACGACCATTATTATTTTGTTTGTTTCTGAGTCAATAGATCGCAGCACATTCGGCCCCAAAAGTTTTTCACTCGTTTGGCACATAAAAGGTCGATTTTTATTTCTGAAAAGCGCAT